>KV458815.1:0-26140 GCA_001662605.1 Pseudogymnoascus sp. 05NY08
AGTAAGGCACTAAAGAGCTTAAGGCTACAAAGTAATACTTATTAGAGAACCTAGAGAAAGGCTTTATTGTTAACAGCAACAGCCCCTTTGTGTCCCCTATACTCTTCGTTAAAAAAGCAGACGGTAAATTAAGGTTCTACATTAATTACTACAAGCTAAACAGCCTAACCTATAATGATCTGTACCTAATACCCCACATTAACGAGTTGCTTAGCTAGGTGTTAAAAGCTAAGATCTTCACAAAGCTAGATATTAGGCAAGCCTTTCACTACATACAAATGCACCCTAACTCTAAAGAGTATACTACCTTTTAGACTTGCTATAGGTCTTATAAGTGCAAAGTATTACCGTTTAGATTAACTAACGGTCCCGCAACCTACTAGAGGTATATGAACGACGTTCTAATGTCATACTTAGATGATTTCTATACAGCTTACCTTAACGACATTCTCATATACTCTAAGGACCCTATGGAACATATTAGGCATGTACATAAAGTCCTTTAGAGGCTCTGCAAAGCTAGACTACAAGCTAACATTAAGAAATGTAAGTTTAACGTTACCTGTATAAAGTACTTAGGTTACATACTAACTACTTCTAGGGTAGAAGCAGACCCTAACAAGATTAAACCACTTTGCAACTAGATTCGACCAACCACCGTCATAGGTGTGAAGTCCTATCTAGGCTTCTATGGTTTCTACTGCTAATTTATTCAAGACTTTAGAAAAATCGCAAAGCCACTTACAACTATCACTAGTCCCTTAGAACCGTTCTAGTAGAGCAACGAATGTGAGAATGCATTTAAGGAACTTTAGCGACAACTACTAGTAGTGTAGGCTCTACACTACTTCAACCCTAAATTACCTACGAAGCTAGAGACCAACTCTTTAGATGGAGTCGTTACTAGTGTGCTATCCTAAGAGCACCTAGACAAGCTCTAGTACCTAGTAAGCTTCTATAGCCACGTCCTTACCAGCCACAAGATCAACTAGGAGATCTATAACAAGGAACTCTTCGCCATTGTGAAAGCGTTTGCGAAATGGAGACCTGAGTTGGCCTTAGTGCAACACTAAGTTGACGTTTACATAGACCACTACTCGCTTGAGTACTTTATAACAACGAAGGTTCTTACTGCAAAGCAGGTTTAGTAGATGGAGCTACTATTAGACTTTAATTTCCACATTACATATACAGTAGGTAAGAATAACTAGAAGGCTAATATTCTAAGCCGAAGAGACTAAGACCTTGTAATGCAATAGAAAGTTAAGTTAGACAGTCGTGCGAGGGTGTTACTTAGCCTAGCCCGCCTACACCCCTATATTAGCGCTAAGTTAGCTAACAGTTACATAGCATTAATTAACGCCATAGACACCCTAACGGCAACAATGCCCTTTAACCTAATAGAAGCATTATACGCTAACAATAAGAAGTCGTTCACTAAGACCTGTGCTAGGCAACCCTTACTAGATAGGTTCGCTCTAACTAACTGACTTCTCCTATATAGGGGGCGTCTATATATGAACTGTTACACTAAGTTATGCACAAAACTCATCTAGGAGGCACACGACTAAGTGTTGACAGCGCACCTAAGTAGAAGGAAGACCTACTAGTTACTTGCCCTAAAATACCATTAGGTTGGAATGGAGACAGACTATATACAGTATGTACGCAATTACGTAACCTGCTGCCTCTTGCACACTAATGTTACGAAGCAACAGGGCTTCCTACACCCCCTACTAGTACCTGATTACCCTATGCAACACCTTACAATGGATTTTAAGGAGTTCCTAAGGGACAAGTACAGGTATAATAGCATCCTAGTGTTCATAGACCACCTTAGTAAGACTTTAGTGACTATACTGTGTTATAAGACTATAGATGCATGACAAATGGCACAGCTGTTCATTAAGTGGATTTACTGATTCAGACACACCCTAGTCTTAATTATTAGTGACTACGGACCCTAATTTGTATTGTCCTTTTAGCATAAGTTCTACTAGATCATTAGCGTTAAGATTAAGCTGTTAACAGCCTATTACAAGCAGACTAACAGGCAGACAGAAATCATGAACTAGTATATTAATTAGAGACTGCGCCTATTCGTATCCTATTACTAGGACAACTAGAGCGAGCTCGTCCCCATTATGGACTAGGTCTAGATAACACTTCCCTACGCTTTAATTAGCATAACCCCCTACTGACTTAAGTACGGAACAGATCCGCGTACGAGTTGGGACTAGAACACCCTAAAGGGTTCTAACCCCTAGGAGACCCTAAACTGAAATGAAGCTAAAGCGGTTGCTAATTAAATGCACACTGCCTAGGTCACAGCTAAGAGCAATATGGCTAAGGCTTAAGAAGATATGTTAAAGTACGCCAACTGACGCTAACGAGCTGTTGATTAGAGCGTTAGGGACTAGGTTTACCTCTCTACTAAGAATCTTAAGAATACCCGCCCTAGCTATAAGTTAGGACAGCAATAGGTTAGACCCTATATGGTGCTAGAATAAGTTGGCTACGCATTTCAGCTACAGCTACCTAGTGGTTCTTAAATACATGATGTGTTCTCACTAGACGTCCTCATTAAGGCTCTAAGTAACCTATTGCCTAGTTAAGCAGCGCCTAAGCTAAGTAGCAAAGTTGTAGACGGCCTAGAGGAGTGGCAGGTTAAAAGGATCCTTACTATGAGGATCTAACGCAAACAGCTCTAATACTAGGTATCCTAGGTTAGATATGATCTGGACCTAGAGTGGTATCCTATAGCGAATTTTAAGAACTCTCCGCATAAGCTTCAGGAGTTCCACACAGAATACCTAAGCCTACCTAGACTACTAAAGGACTTACCTAGATGGATTATAGCATAGGAGACAGGTGAGCTAAGCTACGATCACAAGAGGAACAGCAAAGTAGGAAAAACAGCGTCGTTACTACCTATAACACTAAACTAAGCACCCTCTAAGCTAGGGCACACTTAGAACTGCAGTCCTTATAGAGGCCACCCTTCCTAAACGTCTCACTGGCTTCACAACAAGCAGCTACCACTATGAGAGACAAAGGGTCGAAGTGACCCTATACGAAAGACTACGCCTAAGTTCCCTCTAACATAGGGCCTATCACCTAAGGTCGGCGACTACCTCCGCCCTATCCTCCTCTACCCCCTTCTTCCTACCCTTCTTCCCCCTACTACCCCCTAACTTTGCTGCTGCAACAGCACGCTCTACTAAATCCCCTACTACATCCACTACTAAGGCCACCCCGTTAAGGCTAGAGATGGTCTTCTCCTAGCCTATAAGGGCTAGGTTCATCTTCTAGCTAACAACGGCTATAGACTAGCGCACCTACTATAGGGGTCAGCTAGGGAACTAGAAAAACAGATAAGGAAGACAGGGAACTTACCTCTAGACTGTCCTCAACAGTGGCGCGGAGGGCACAACTCTCTATATAGGCTGAGAGCTTAGCTAGGGAGCAGAACTTCAGCATGCTAGCAGTGGCTAGGCTAACCACACGCCTAATCTCCATAGCTGCGGCCTTAATAGTGACAGGGTTAGGAGGGGTTGCTGCCTCAGCAGCTAGGAGGACCTAGTACTTAGGACTAGCAAACTAGGAGATCTATCCCTAGAAGTTAGCGACCCACAAACGAACCATAGAGCTAAAAGCCAAACAAAAACCCACTAGATGGTAAGGGGAGTGTTGCCCCACACAGTATTCACACTTAGAGCTCTCTAGGTTCTAGATGCAGGACACAGCAGGATCTAAGTCCGTCTTACGCGCCTTAGCGCGCACGTAGCGCATACACTACTAGTAGAAAGCTACAGTGAGGGCGCTAGGAGGAGGGGGAACTAGCATCTTTAAATTAGGAAATCTATGATTTCCTGTTGGCCTAGCCTAAGTTATCACCACTAAGCTAACGTAGTTCTAGCACCTACTAATTCGTTAGTTGTGTTTTTGTATCTAAAAAACAACCTGTTAGTATTTAGCTGCATAATTAGAGGGGCTACGTACTAGTCTCAGGATAGGGGTCATAGGCGTTATTATAGAAGAAGAAACTTTAAAGTGTAGGCGGAATTAGCTGCTTTATAACAACAGCTTAGAACAATGAATTTCTAAGATGGATTAGTAAGTGCATAGTAACTAACAACGTCGTGACGCTTTACATTACAACTGGATATGATACGGTATCAACTTAGACGTTCATTTTCAGCCTTTATCTAGAACAAAGCACGCTCTGCAATCTACCTTACAGATGCATTTAGCAACATGATCTTTAAACAAAGATCGCCTTAACAGATCCTAACACTTAGATACTACTTAGTTAACATACAGAACTACGCGCTTTGAGGACAAAGCCCCTTCTTAGAAGGGGGGGGGTAATGTAAGGATGCCTCCTTACACAGGGTACATTTAGACCTATAGGGCAGCGCTTAGCACCAACACTATAGGGTAGTAGGGTAGGATTTTAAGGGTTGGGGTAGATTTAGGTAATAGATAGGAGTGGATCTACAGGCACGCTAGGCTTAGCAGAGTTGGACCTAATACAGATACTTAAGGGGTAGGAAGCCTTACGCTCCTCCTTCATCTTTTTTGTATCCTTTGTAGTAGACCTATAGGATTGCACCAACTTATATCTAACTCACACTCCTATATGCTACTTCTTGTAATATAGTGCCCTATGTCCTTATAGCTAACGCGTTAGCAACTTTACTAGCTTACTCTATAGGATTAAACCCTAATCTGCTAGCTGTCTATAAGATCTCTAGAATCACAGCTATTTAAAGTCGTTAGGTCTCTACTCTAAAACGGCACTAAGTTGTAGTTAGTAGTAGTATAATAGTAGTTCTCCTAAATCGTTCTAGTGTGGGATATTATTTAAGTACAGCTGTCCCTAGTAAATGTGATCTTTTTTATATAATGTAAGGACATAGGGCACTGTATTATAAGAAGTGGTATATAGGAGTGTAAGTTGGATATAAGTTAGTGCAATCCTATAGGTCTACTACAAAGGATATAAAAAAGATGAAGGAGGAGCGTAAGGCTTCCTACCCCTTAAGTATCCGTATTAGGTCTAACTCTGCTAAGCCTAGCATGCCTGTAGATCTACTCCTGTCTGTCACCTAAATCTACCCCAACCCTCGAACTCCTACACTACTACCTTGCAGTGTCGGTGCTGCGCACTGCCTTATAGGTCTGAGTGTACCCTAAGTAAGGAGGCATCCTTATAGATAGGTGAGTAGAGAAGTGAATATTCTAAGAAGTAAGGGCCAAAGGGTCAATTTCATATAGTAGAACCTTAATAGAATCATTCTACTATACGCAATTAATATGTAAAGACTACAGTATAGTAATATCTATAGTAATTAACTGTATAGTAATGTAGATAGGTATATTAATAGTTTTGGTGTTGCCCCGACCATTTTCACCATTTTCATGTGATAAATGTACACGTGATTAGGTTGCTAAGCACCTAATGGGGGACCACACCGGTCTAGGCGGTTTATCCTGATTTTCCAACCCAGATCGCGGTCCGGGTTGGAAAATCATTAGACCGCCGGTTTGGAACCGTCGGTCCCCCATGGCGCAGCCTAGCTAGATCTAGCGCTATTAAGCTTCTCCTAGCTCTAGCTCCTCGATCACTTCCAAACTCTAACAAACAGCACGTCTTAATGTTGATCGTCAGCCTAGCCTCCGACGTAGCTTCAGTGGCCGTGCATCTAGAAAAGTTCGTCGAGGCAGTCTAATTACTAGAGCAAGGCCGTGGGGTCCTCATAGGAAACCTTACAGACATACGTTCTATACCACTAGAGCTACAGCTAAAGCACCCAGACCTCGCGAACCAGTTATACTCCTCCGCGATCGTTTGAGTCTGTCAACTCTAATGAATCAGTCTTTGCTTCCAGGTCTTCAACCGTCGTACATACAGCAGGGAGATGGTGCCCAAAATTACTGCAAGACTTACTGAGTACGGTTAATTGTGGTCGGAAGCAATATTCGCCAACTCGCTTAAATGTGGAAGCAATATTCGCCAACTCACAACTTGCAGATGTTCACCGCTACTCTTTACTAAAACCCTCAGCATTCCCCTACATAGTATTTTATATAGTAATTATATGTGATTCATTCAATGGAAGAGACTCCTCTATCAAATGCCTGTAAATGGCTGGCAGAAAACCCCTCTGAAACTGCAGGTACTGCTAGTAAGATTTTTAAGGTCCTAAGGTCGACTATACAGTCAAGCATCAACAAACTACCGAAGCTAGTACAAGGGGGGAAGAATAAGGTGCTTTCTACAGCTCAACTAGAAGCCCTTAAGGAATGGATTCTAGAGCAGTATCACCTAGGCCTAGGAGCTAATAGGAATATAGTTTATAGGGCAGTATGCCACCTACAGAAGCCACTGCCAGGACCCTCACAAAGCTGGCTCAGTAAGCTTATAAAGCAGGAGCTTAAGGATTTCCACTTTATTACTACAAAGCCTATTGCTAGGCAGCGTACGTAAGCTTAGGACCCTACAGCTGTTATTAAGTGGTTTAAAGAGTACACAGAAATAGTACTACAGCACCATATAAATCCAGAGTCAATCTGGAATATGGATGAAACTGGATTTAGGGTTGGAATTCTAGGGGGTGAGAGGGTTCTAATCCCTCGAGCAGTGAAGCAGCTCTATACCCCAAGCCCTGAAGATCAAGTCTCTATTACAATTATAGAGGCAGTATCTGCAGCTGGGCAGAAGATTAATCCTGTACTTGTTGTACTAGGTAAAATCCATATGGAATCGTGGTACCCTGAAAACAGTGATAGCAATGAGCTGATACTACTCTCAGAGACTGGCTATTCTAATAGCCAGCTTGCTCTACGCTGGTTAGAGCACTTTATAGAGCTTACTGCTCCGCACAGCCTAGAGAATCCTAAGCTCCTACTCCTAGATTCTCATACAAGCCATAGGAGCGATGATTTCGTCATTTTGGCTGAGAAATACCACATTATTGTACTGGCCTTTCCTAGTCACCTTACACACATTTTACAGCCACTAGACGTAGGAATATTCCAGCTATATAAGCACTGGCACCGACAGGCTGTGCTTCGCTCCATACGTGATATAGATACTGCCTATAGCCTACCCCAATTTATAGGAGATCTCCCACAGATCCGGGAGCAGACCTTCAAGGAATCTACTATACAATCAGCGTTCCAGAAAGCTGGAATCTGGCCTATAAGCTGTAATACAGCCCTAGAAAAGCTACGTACATACTCGCAGCCTACGCCTACAGGGCCTACAGGGCCTACAGAGCCTATTACACCTACCCTACCACGCCCTATTACACCTATACCCTCTACTTTCCAGGGTGTAGAGCAGGGCCTACAGCGGTGGAAGGAGCGGGTTCCGGAGGCCTTTAGTAGCCCCTCTAGGCAGAGCTACAGTAACTGGCTTACTGGAACAGCCCGGGTTCTGGCTACTGGCCAGCTCCAGCAACTCGACCTACAGGCTGTTCGGCAGCAGGTCGAGAACTCGAAGAAGCAGCCTGGCTGGGGCCGCCTCCAGGCTGGAGGTGAGCTCCGGGCTTCTGATGCCCGGAGGCTCCAGGCCCAGAAAGCTGAGCTCCAGGCCCAGAAGCTCGCTGCCACTGAAGCCCGGAAGCTCAAGCAGGCTGAAAACCGAGCCCGGAAGCAGCTTGACCGGGCACGGATTGAAGCCCAGAAGCTGGAGCGAGCCCGGAAAAAGAGCCTGGCTCAGCTCAAAAAATTGGGCCTTCCAATTCCTCCAGAGTTGGAAGAAGACCCAATTACTGACCCAGAATATGATTCTGAGGGCCAGTATGAGAGTGCGAGTGAGGGTAGGAGTGAGGGTGGGAGTGGGCGTGGGAGTAGGAGCGGGAATAAGGAAGTGATAATTTTGTAAAGTGGAATTTTTAAGTACTTTTACATACAAATTTATATGGCATAGTACTTACGGTCGCAATTTGAGTTGGTGAATATTGCTTCCACATTTAAGCGAGTTGGCGAATATTGCTTCCGACCACGATTAGCGAATTGACCTGTCCCCGTTCATTTAGAAAGCTTATTTACAGGGGCCATTCTTATTTGCAGGAGATTAGATCACGTAATCGTGCCTTATCGATTGAGGGGTCAGGCCAGAGCGGTGACAACATTGGCAACTGCGACACACAACAGTACCAACGATCTTTCTAAATACGGACCTTGAAAATGATCTCCCTTGTAGCTTTTGATCTCGACGGCACGCTTGCCATCAGCAAGCAGCCATTGGAGGACTCTATGGGCGAGGCGCTGGCTGACCTCTTAGCTGTTGCTCACGTTTCCATTATCTCAGGGGGTGACTGGCCGTAGTTCGAGAAGCAAATTGCTAGCCGTTTACTAGCACGTGCGTATGTGTCCAAGCTATGGCTGATGCCGACTACCGGAACCAAACCGTATCAGAACAAGGGTGATGGGTGGAAGGTGTTTTCGCGGAGCTGTTCACCAACGACCAGAAGAAGAAGATCCTCGAGGCATTCAACGCCTCGCTAGAGGCCACTGGCTTCACACCAGAGAAGACCTAGGGCGAGCGAATTGAGGACCGCGGTAGCCAAATCACTTTCTCCGCACTTAGCCAGGAAGCACCCATCTCAGCAAAGCAGCACTAGGACCCTGATTTCGCCAAGCGCAAGGTGATTTAGGTTGACTTGCAGAAGCGCCTGCTAGAGCTGTGGATCAACATGGGAGGGACAACCTCGATTGATATTACAAAGAAGGGTGTTGACAAGGGATACGGACTGAAGAGGCTGAGCGATGCGACTGGGCTCCCGCTTGGACAGATGATGTTTATCGGCGATGCCATCTTCCTAGGTGGTAACGACTATCCTGCCAAGCAGCTCGGGTTGCCCACCGTTGATGTTAAGGACCCGGAAGGCACTCTTTCTGCAATTGCTGCCATTGTTGCGTGCCTCTCGTAATGCACCATGCCCCTGCCTTTCAAATTCGACAGCATTCACTGGGCGATCATTGATGGTGATGAAGATATCCAAAGACTACGGCTTTTACTCGAGACTTAATGAACATATAATGGCTAGGAAAAGCGGAATATGACGACAATTGCTTCTAATTCGGCCGGGCGACACCAGTTGGCCATCTGCTTTTGTCACTAGTTTCTGGCTATATAGACCTCGAAACCCCCACAAATTCAGCCACCAATTTGAGACAACGCCCCTTGATATTTCCCTTCACCAACCTATTATGAATATAAGCCCCCCTCTCAATTCCCAACACTGACACCCCTTGGTAGATCACTGCCCACAGCACAAGTCGCACCAGCATCAACCGGAAGTATGACCAGTAGTTTCCTGAGGTAGTGAATATATTACCCATACTAAGAGAAGCTCAGTCGGTGATTGTGAACTGGTTTAAATACATAGAGCCGGTGGGGCTGATGTGCTGGCAGGCACCCAGGCTTCCTTTCAAACAGAGAAGCTAAATGCTGTTGAGCATGCGGGCTTCCATTCGAACAGAGAAGTTGAACGTAGATTCCACAGTTTCCTAAATCAACATGACCCCAGTAATCTACCTCGCCTTATCCGATGCCAAAAACCTCTCCGCACACCCCGCATCCCACCATTTCCCCTCCGTCCCCAAAAACCTCCTCTTCCTCGCCCCCCTCGCCTCCTTGCCCATACCACCCGAATACATCATCGGTGTGTACAGCATTCCTGGGCACACGCAGAGTTGACTCTAATCCCATCTGGGGCATGATGTGCCGCCATCGCGCGTATCATGTTGACCATCGCCCTCTTACTCGTCTGGTAAATTAGACGTGAAGTGCCTCCCCAGATATCAGCTACACTGCCCATATTCGCGATTGAATGGAAAGAGAGGAAAGAAGGAAAATAAGGAGACAAAGGGGAAAAAGCAGAAGATGTTCCCAAGTTTTAATGCTAACGCATTGAAGAAGTGGGTAGATATAGCAAGATTATTTCCATATATATACCGATCCCACTCGCGAAGTTTATAACAGCATGGCCTATCTATACAGCAAGTCTAATGATTATGCGAGTGGAACAAAACCAATAGCGCCTATGACGTTGCGACTTGACGCCTTTCTTACAGTCCGCTTTATAATGTCTTTCCGGAACGATGATACCCAGTATCAGACTTTTTCCCCTTTCTCTTTAATGAGCCATACCTTCTCGCTACCATCTTCCAGTAGAGTTTTGTACTAGAGAGGTAACTAATTCTACTGTAACGATTCATCGACCCAGAACGTTCTTCACTAAAATCACTTGATTAACTAATTAATTTCAGTAACTCAGGGCCTCTATTTATTTCCTTGGCCAGCCTCCGGCTTTTGCGCCATTACCCAAAGATACTCCGAATCGTAATCTGGTTCATCGTCCTTTAAATTGCCATCACCTGCCTTCACCTTCTCAACCTCTAACAATTCAAAGCCCACCTGTTTCAATATATCGCAATTCTCATGCACTCCGTAGCTGCTCCAAAACATCCCATAACCCATCATCTCGCCATGAATCTCCTCTTCGTCAATGACTGCAAGGTTGAAAACGAAGAAACCACCAGGCTTCATCCATCCGTATATCTTGGCGAGCATGTCCTTTAGTTGTGAGCGAGGGAGGTGAAACAGAGTGTAAAAGCTAACTACGCCGTGGAAACTCTCAGCTTCGAACGCGAGTGTAGCCATATTGCTAGCGAGGAACTTTGCACACGGGCAACGAGCTTTAGCAATTTCGATTTGCTTGGCAGAGATGTCGTTTGCTGTTACTTGAGCTCCGTGGTCGAGCAGCATGTCCAGGACAGGCACACCAGGACCACAGCCAAGTTCTAGAACGCATGGTGAAGGCGGCAATTTGTCAAGAAATTTGTTTATGTATATTTCACGTGGTGATTCATCGCTTTCGACCCATTTCAGATACCATTGTGAGATGTGATCATACGCGTGTTTGACAATGTCTTCAGGAGCTTCAGACATGTCGGTGGCTTATCAGCTGCTGTTTCGAATGGTGAATAGAGATGTGCGTGGTATTTCTAATGAATGATGCTGCGGGGAACTTACCTTACCAAGGCACCAGCCTTTCAAATAAGAGTGGTGCAATAATAGGCTTATAGTAAGCTCTGTAATACCACATCATAGGCTAAATTCTCGGCCCCTTCACTTGGAGCAGACATGGCCCCCAGAGCGGCCCTTATCGCCAAAGGCCCACCTCGCGCAATCTCTTGAGCTAGAGCCAACCCGGCCCCGCACAGCCGATCCCCCGCTGTGGCTGAATCGACACCATCTAAGCAATCTATAAGCCGACAGCATAATCCGAGCCGCAAAGATTCAGCCGCGTCTACTTTTCGTCCAGTCAATATCATATCCAATGCATTAGCGCGCCCTACCACATGTTGCAACCGATACGTCCCACCCGCACCAGGGATGATGGCGAGGCGCGTTTCAGGAAATCCGACTAATGCATTGCTAGCAAAGACTCGCATGTGGCAGCACAGCGCGAGTTCTAGCCCTCCTCCTAGCGCAACACCGGAGACACATGCTATAGTAGGGACAGGCAGAGCTGCCAACTGCGAGAACGTTGTACGAAGCTTTCCCAAGAAAAGCTGTGTCTCGACTATAGTCATGGCCTTTCGTTCTTTCAGGTCTGCTCCCGCACAGAAAGCCGTGTCTGAAGAGCTGATGATAATCAAGGCGCGTACTTGGTCCGAGGGAGGGTTGCTTGGGTTGATTGACTGCCAGACGTCTTCGATTGCTTTAGCTAGCTCGTCGAGCATCTGATGTGAAATTGCATTCTTCGCCGTTGGTCGGTTCAGCTCGAGAATTCTCATGAAGCCTACGTGTGGAGCTGGTACATTTGAGATGTTGATGAATGCGGGCGTCCGAGCATTTGCAACTTTAGCATAACTAGCAGTGACTGCAGGATAGGTGTCCGGAACGGCCCCACTGAACGAATTGAGTGTAGATGGCTCAATGGTAAGCCAATCACCCTTGGAAGAAGGAGGGATGGAAACTAGGTCGAGATTCCCCCTCACTGCTACTCCTACCTCACCAGGACTGCCCCGAGCCACACCCCCTGCGAGTCAGCATGACTCTGAGAGCCGAGATGGGCTTTTATTAACATATTGCGACCATATCTTATCCTCCCCAAGACAATTGAACACTTCAGGCATCTCGGTCAAAAGAAACTCGCATAACCCATCGCGCAGCTTGGGCATGACGATTGTCTGGCCAATCATTGAACCTCTTGGCGGTTGACGGAAAGCCTGAATGCGACCAAGCTCTCCGAAGTCCATAGCATGCATATCAAACGCGAAATGACTAGTGTACATGATCGCAGACGTGGACAGATCTTCCCAGAAGCTCAGTCGAGTGTGAGTATGCTTTTGAGTCCGCTCGATCAAGCCAACCATGTCCCTAAACTTGTCGGCCGTGACAGCGTTCACGTCACGGCGGATGGCTCGAGCGGCAATGCAGATTCCGTCGTCAAATGGCACGCCAGTACGAATGAAATAGATGGAATTTCCAAAGTACGGCTCAGGAAATTGCATCAGTTTACGACAATCGTAGGGCTGCCCGAATTGCACCACGCCTGGCATCTGTAGCTCTCCAGCTCGGTGGCGTGCTACCATAATGCTTCGCCACAAGAGTGCTGCAATAGCGTCGCCGGTTGAAATCCAGTCGCTGTCATCCTTTGGTTGAATAGGAGATGCATCCTTCTTGAGCTGAGCCAACGCGTCTGTGGGAATACAAGAGGTACGGCAAGCGAATCCCTTGCCCTCTTCCAAGTTTGCATGCGCGTATCCAGACTGCGACAAAGCTGAGTGTTTGGCTAGATCACCGAGCTTACCAGCACTTGAGACCAATATCCTTCGATCGGATACGTATGTATTATCGTTCATAAGTAGAGGGCGCCCGATCTTTCGAGCTTGAGCGTCCCTTAATTTTTCCGAGAAGATCTTGACGACTTCGGTCACGCCCCATCCGTCAATGGCTACATGATTGATTTGAATCACGAGTAGTAGACCGCCATCAATAAAATTAGCTTGAATGCGGCAAACTGCGACAGGCTCTTTTTGGATATATGCCACCTGAGGGAGGGAGCAAAGTTGATCGACATCAAACAAGTCTTGGTCGAAGTTCGCAGCGGCCAAGGCTTCGAAGCTCATGGAATTGGTGAGGTCTTTGATGTCGAGGTATGCTGATCCTTGTGAAAATACATTACGTAGCCAGAGTCGGTCGCCTTCACTCTCCGAAAATGGCACGATAGAGCCTGCAACAAAAGGTACACGTTGGACAGTGTAGTGGAGGGCAACGTGCAATTGATCGATGATGCGCTCTTTATCTGCGCCTTGCGGCAAGGAGAAGCACAGAATGCGTTTTGAATGGGTTGGTGGAATGGTCCTATCGAAATACGACAACTTCAGGTCGAAAGGCGGAGCTGGAACCGCAATTGATCTACTTAGAGGAACCATGGTTTATCTGAATGATACGCCCGGTGCTTTAGATGAGTTGTTGCTAGGCCGTCTTGATCTGTGACGAGTTGGCCAACCTAGAAACTCAATATTTAAGTGTACTATAAACTACGCTGATGGCTTATTGATGCCTGAGAGACGTATCCCTTATGTCCAAGTGCCTTTTCGATAGTTAACTCTTTCCCACGATTATTGATTACTACACGCAGTAAAGATGATCTCTAGTGGTAATTGAATAATCAACTGTTGCCAAGATTATGCTTATTTCGCATTATATGCGGCCACTATAATGCGTGCACTTCGTCTGGCACGAAGCTACCAAATCACTAACGTGTATCTTGTTCTAGACATGTGCTGAATAATTTGCTCCAACAGACACCCTCTAACCCAATTATCGCTCATTCACCATGTCTCGCCCAAGCAGTACGGCAGCTCGCCGAATTGAGACTCCTCACGAAACTAGTGGATGGCGCTGCATCCGTCTTTGCCCCCACTCGATTATCACAAAGTCCGCTCATCATTGGGTCCATCAAAAGTAACGTCGGCCACTCCGAGCCTTCTGCGGGCCTTTCTGGCCTCATGAAGGCCGTAATGGCAATCGAGAAGGGCCTCATCCTAGGAAATCCTACGTTTATTGACCCAAGCCCGAAAATAAACTTCACCAGTAACAAAGTCAAGGCCACACGTGGTCTCATCCCATGGCCAGAGAATGCTCTCAGGCGAGCAAGTATCAACTCTTTTGGAATCGGTGGCTCCAATGCTCACGCTGTTATAGAAGCAGCCTAGGCTCGCGAATGAAGGAATCACGTATCATCATACACCGAAGGCAAGGCCTCCAATGAGGAAGAGGAAAGTGATCGACCATATAGTTTGATCTTATCAGCAAACGGTGCCTCAAGTCTCCAAGCCAACATACGCGCCCTTTGCACCCACCTTATCAACCCTCGCGTCAAGGTCGATCTGGCAGAGCTGGCATATACTCTCTCCGAGCGACGAACACGACTCTTCCACCGAGCCTTCGTGACCACGCGAAGTACGGAACTCAACGAGAATCTTTTTACCGCTACTAAGAAGCTATCTTCAGCTCCAAAGATTGCTTTCGTGTTCACAGGTCAGGGTGCTCAATGGCCAGAAATGGGCAAGGAACTCCTGGAGACGTTTCCCTTGACACGGACTATCTTGGAAGAGCTAGACCAAGTGCTACAAAGCCAACCTGATCCACCTCAGTGGTCATTAATCTCGGAACTAACAGAGAATCGCTCCTCCAAGCACATGCGTCAGCCAGAAATTTCACAGCCTCTGGTCACTGCTCTGCAGCTGTGTCTTATGGCTGTCCTGGAGTCGTGGAGCATCAAGCCAAGCTCTGTCGTCGGTCACTCATCAGGAGAATGTGCCGCAGCTTATGCCGCCGGATGGCTGACTCGTGCCGGCGCACTCAAAGCAGCTTTCTACCGTGGCCAGGCTGCCAAGAATTGTCGTATCCAGGGCAGTGACGGCGAACTTGGTATGCTTGCTGTTGGTCTTGGCCCAGATGCTGTCGAGCGATATCTCCAGAAGTACGCTGGTGATGCTGCCATCGCTTGTTTCAACAGTCCCAACAGCTTGACCATTTTAGGCCGGAAATCAAATCTAAACTCACTTGCCGAGGATATCAAAGCTGACGGACATTTCGCCAGAGCCCTTTTAGTCGACCTGGCATACCACTCCAACTTTATGGACGACATTGGTGAAGAGTATTTGAAATTGCTGGACAATGATGCAGCCTTTAAGTCGTTAGATGGCTCATCCTCCGGAGTCAAGATGTACTCGTCTGTTACGACAAAAACACAAGATGAATCTACTACTGCATCGTACTGGAGAAGCAACATGATCTCCCCTGTCCGGTTTGACAGCGCACTTACAGCCCTAGTGGCGACGGAGTCTCCAACTATTCTTGTGGAACTCGGACCTGCAGGAGCTTTAGCAGGACCAGTTGTTCAGGTGCTCAAGTCTCTTCCAAAGGGAGCCGATTCTCTTACTGTGCTGCCTGGGCTCGTGGTTCCAACGCCAGCAAATCACTAATTGATGTCGCTGGTCATCTCTTCGCTATGGGAGCTTCAATCGACATGGCCGTCGTCAACGAATACAACGCCAACCTCAGGACGATTATTGACTTGCCTAACTATTCGTGGAATCATAGTATAAAGTACTGGCACGAGAGTACTTCTAGCAAAGACTGGAGATTCAAGAAATTTCCCATCCATGACTTGCTGGGCAGCAAAGTCCTTGGAAGTCCCTGGCACACTCCGGTTTGGCGTAACCGCCTCAATCCTGTCAACATCCCATGGATCTTAGACCATCAGATGGGCGGCTCAGCAATTATGCCAGCCGCTGGCTTCATGACACTTGGACTGGAGGCGCTATATCAGAAGCACGTTGCAACCAGTAACGACGAGACGATCCCCAACATCAACGATCTTTGCTAGCGCTTCCGCAACGTCCGCTTTGATCGTGCATTGATTCTTGAGCAAGGCAAGGATGCAATGCTGATGCTCACCCTCAATCACGTTTGGGGGGGTGACTGGCACGAGTTCTACGTCTCTACTACCACAGCCGCAGGCGTCATTGAGCATTGCTCCGGTCTTGTACGAATACAAGGCGAAGCCGACGAGCAAGCAGGCGACACCACACCATTGCGCAATGCTCACTCTGCTAAAGGCTGGTACAAGGTCAAGCGTGACACTGGCATGGAATTCGGCCCAGCTTTTCAGAAACTCCTCAAAGTAGAAGCCACGGCCGGTGTTCGAAGTTGTCGCGCATTGCTATCCCTCGCCGCACCAGATGGCCCATTCTCGTCTCAGTCGTACTACCCTGTCCACCCAGCTGCGCTGGATGGATGTCTCCAATCGCCTATTCCTGCGAATGCCATTGGCGAGCGTATCAACGTCAAAGACGTCATGATTCCAGTCCTCATCGACGAAGTTATCATCAACCCAGTGCGTTCTGATCTAAGTGAAGGTATCTCCAACGCAGAGTCAGTCTATTCCGGTCGTGGTCGTTTTGACCAAGACAAGAGCTGGATTGCCAACACATCCGTTTACGACAGCGAGACAAGCAAGCTAGTTGTACGATGACAGGAGTCAACTACATCAAGCTAGATGTCCCACCAAGGCCGGATCCACACACTTTAACTCGTGTCCAGTGGGAAGCTGATGTATCTCTCCTTACTCGAGATCAGATACTCTATCTACCAAGCGAGGAAGTCGGCGATCGAGTGCAGCGAGTCATTGACCTCATTGCGTACAGGAAGCCAGCATTAGCTGTTCTGGAAGTCAGCCTCAATGACACGAACGAAACATCTTTGTGGTTCGATCACAGCGGCAATTCTGCGATTCGGTCCGGATATAGCCGTTACGAGTTTGGAGCTGCGCATGGGAAGAGTTTGGTCGCGGTCCAGAGCAAGCACGAAAGTCAAGGGCGTTCAATCTTCGTTGTGGCTAAGCCAGAAAATGAGAGCCTGGGTCTCGAGACAGAAACGCTCTACGACCTTGTCATCTTTAGATCTGCTACCAGTCAGGGGGTTGCATCGATCAGTGCCCTTCTTTACGATTGAAACCACTACTCAATCAACATGCCTTTATACTTGCCGTGGGCAGCTCCGTAGGCAGCTCCGTAAATGAAGACAAGACAAGTACTCAAAGTTCGAAGGAATCTAACAACTCCGATAGCGAAGAAATTTCTAGTCAATTGGATACTCCTGAAATAGTCTCACAAGATTTGTCTGACGCATCAGACGTCAACATGACAACCAGTTCAATTGACTCTGCAGCTTGGGACCAGGTGGCTGCGAAGCCGACAACGGCCAAAATGAAGAGGTCTCGACGGACTGAATCCTTCAAGTCGATACTTGAGATCCCAAGCGAGACATTCGATGTCCATTCATCCGTCTTATACCAGTATTCTAGCGAGAAAGCTGCTCAACTAAAGAGGAGGAACTTAGTCATCGCATCTCTCGGCGACAATCCCAATGTTCAACTCGGCCCTTCGTTCAGACGACGACTAAAGAAAGCAGGTTGGGGCTTGTCACAACAATCAGCTCCCTTCTCTACGCCAACTAAAGATGATGTTGTCGTTGTCCTAGACGAATTGTCCCAACCCATCCTCCGAGATGTCACGGAACAGCAATGGGACTCTATCAAACTCCTCGCCTCCTCCGGCCAACCTCTTCTTTGGGTCACAAAGGGCACTCAAGTTGCCGCCACAAACCCTGATACCGCTTTAGTCTACGGCCTCTTCCGTGTTGCGGGCCGTGAAGATGATAGTTTAAATCTTACGGTTCTAGACGTGCAATCCAACACAAGCCTCGCCACTGAATACGCCATTAATCGGATCCTTAATATTTTGGCCACAGGCGAACCCAAGGAAACACAATACATGGAACGCGACGGTATCCTGCACATCCAGCGTGTACTGCCCGACGAGCCAATGAACACCTTTAAACGTGCCGAGACAGAAGGCCTGGAACCCTTCCTCAAATCTCTCCATAGCAACGAAGCACAAGTACAACTCCGCGCAGAACGTCTTGGAACATTTGATGGCTTAACGTGGTGTGAAACCGCTGTCGGCGAGGTACCTGTTGAGGCCACCCGTATTGAAGTCCAAGTTGAAGCCTGCGGTGTAAACTTTAAAGATGTTGCCATAACTATGGGTATCGTCCCGGACAACGAGTATACTATCGGACTCGAATGTGCAGGTATAGTCAAGAAATTAGGTCCTGGAGCCGACAAGCTCATGATCGGTGATCGTGTCTGTATGCTCTGGAGGGGCACGTACGCCAACCGCGTACTTGTTCATCAGGATCGCTGCCATGTCATTCCGGATTGGATGAGCTTTGAGCAGGGTGCTACTCTACTTTTTGTATACCTGTGTTCAATGTTCGCTCTGTATCACTTGGCGGGTTTGCAGGAGGGACAGTCCGTTTTAATTCATTCGGCTACTGGTGGTGTAGGTATTGCTTGTCTGGAGTTGGCTAAGCACAAGAAAGCAGAGGTATGTTGAGATACTAATTAATCCTCTCTAATGTTCAAGAGACTGACGTGAAATAGATCTATGTTACAGTAGGCACTGAAGAGAAACGACAGTTCCTCGAAGAGCACTACGGCATCCCAAGAAGCCGCATGTTCTCCTCTCGCAGTGCCAAATTCGCTACGGAAATCATGCGTGAAACAAACGGCCGTGGTGTCAATGCGATTGTCAACTCCTTGGTTGGCGAGCTCCTCGATGCCTCTTGGAGAATTGTCGCGGATGGCGGAACTATGGTCGAGATTGGCAAGAAAGACATTGTCGACCGTACCGCCTTGTCCATGGAACCGTTCGACCGCAATTGCTCTTTCCGAGCTGTTGATTTCTCTTACACAAAGCACATCAACGAGGCTTTGGTCTCGAAGTATGTCCTCCCCAATTGCACATGAGACTGTTATACTGATGTTTGACTCTGCAGGCTTTTTGTGGAGCTGTTCGAACTCATCAACAACGGCTACATCAAGCCTATCCATCCGATCACAACATTCGGTTTTGATGAAGTCCCCGCTGCTCTGTCTCACATCCGTGCCGGTCGTCATATAGGCAAGATTGTCATTACCCGGCGACCAGACGAAGACGTCCAAGTGCCTATCAGACCTGCTGTCCGACCATTGAAGCTTGACCCAGAAGTCTCGTACCTTATCATTGGTGGTTTGAAGGGAACTTGTGGGACGCTAGCTATCCACATGGCTCAGCATGGTGCTCGACACATTGTTGTTAGTAACCGTAGTGGTATCAACGATTACGCTTCGACAAACATTGTTGAAGGCTGCGCTACATATGGTTGCACAGTCGTTGAAGCTAGAGGTGATATTGGTGATTATGATTGGGTGCGAAATTTGGTGAAGACGACCACGCCTCGTCTTGCTGGTGTGATCCAAGGTGCAATGGTTATCAGAGTAAGTCTCTTACAGATTAGCACCCTGCTTGAAAAGATGTTCGACACTGACACAGATGGAACTCTAGGACACACCATATGAGTTGATGACGGTAGAAGACTTCCGAACTTCGCTCTACGCAAAAGTTACCGGAACTTGGAACCTGCACAAGGCGACAACGGAGCTCCTCAAACAACCTCTAGACTTCTTTACCATGCTTTCCAGCTTGTTAGGCTTCATTGGCAAAGAAGGCCAAGGCAACTACGCGGCCGCAAACAGCTTTCTCGACTCCTTCGCCAGCTACCGCCAACAACAAGGCCTCTGCTCCAACACCACTAATATTGGCGCCATCGAAGACGTAGGTTACGTCGCAGAAGACTCCAACGGTCTAGAAAACAAGATCAATTGGGCGCAATGGATCGCCATCGGCGAATCCACCCTCCGGCAACTCCTCACCTACTCCATCCTTCAGCAAGACCGCGTCTCACCAATCAACAAACAATCCACCACTCAACTGATTGCTGGCATTGCTTACCCTTTCCCCAACGACGGCTCAAACACAACCCGCGAACCACGCTTCAGCCACCTCTGCGCTGCCCGCGGTGAAGGCAAAGCATCCGCCTCCACCGATGAAGGTGATCAGACCGCCCTCGCAATCCGTGCTCTACATACACTGCAAAAAGCCGGCGAGGACGAGGCCACCCTGACTAAGGCCGTCACTGATATCTTATCTTCACAATTCGCAAAGATTCTAGGTGGTTGAGTGAGGAGGTTGAGCCGGGCAAAGCGCTTATGGCCTATGGACTTGACTCGCTTTCCGCGGTTGAGTTGAGGAATTGGACAAGACAGAAGTTGGCAGTCGAGCTTTCTACGCTAGATATCATTAATTCTACAAGTCTGATTGAGATGAGTGGGAAGGTTGTTAGCAAGTTGCCGGAGGTGGAGTAGAGAGAGCTTAATTGAGTTGTTAAGTAGAGGGGATTTGTGGCAATAAGCGCTATTATGGCATAGAAGGTCTCAGGCTTCCATCGTTGAATTATTTTATTTCTCAAACATATATCGTCCCCTGCAATCGCCTGCCTTGTGCATTTGTGGCTGGGCCGGAACATATGCGCTCGAACAAATAGTTGCTATCAACTAAAGCCATCTCCACGACCGTCCAGTCTAGTAAAGCTCTGCGAGCACTAACCTAGTAGGTCGGCTGCTTATCACCTCTCCTCCGAGCTTACATGAAAGTGGGCTTATATCGGTCTGTGGTCAGATTCGTTGTCGTTATAGTGCACACCACAGTATGCTACCTCCCCACAGAGACCATACCTAGTCAGTCCAGTTTACGGGCTGCCAGTCAATGACAGTCTGTCACTGACAGTGAGCTCAAATTGAAATAACCTGGCCGGATTCTGGTGAATACAATGGGGTATGAGAAACACGTAGTTCACGCCATCTTCGATGCAAGCGAAGTAGCTGTTCCACCGCGCGTCACAAAGCCACCATAAGCAGCACTTATTGTGGGGCCGTTTGTAAGTGTTCGTAATGTATTACTGGAGCCAAACCCCTGGGGGAAAGGGGTTGAAGCCCAATATGTGTGGGCTCGGGTGGTGCAGCACAGTATGCATCACCACGCAATACAGGGGCCCAATCCGAGATCTGGACGGTTGGGCTCCTCATTCCTACTCAACACTCTCTCAACCATCCACAATAATCAACACCCAGCAGTCATGACAAGGCAACATCGCTAAGAAGCATCAAAACCAATCAGCGGCTCCTTCGCCGGAAAAGTAGCCTTAGTCACCGGCGCCGGATATGTAGGCGATGGCATCGGCAACGGTCGCGCCGCAGCAATCCTCCTCGCCGAACAGGGTGCCTCCATTCTCTGCGTGACCACGAGAAAGACTGGGCTGAGGGAAAGGAAAAAGCCTCGCTTTCTACGGTGACGTCACAAATGCCGCAGACTGCGAGACCATGGTCGCAGCCGCGATCTTGGCTTTCGGTCGTCTTGACATCCTCATTAATAACGTTGGGATCGGTGGCGCAAGGGGTACTGCTATTGATGTCGATATGGTGGAGTGAACGGCGGGGATGGAGGTTAATGTCGGCCGCATGGTGTTGTCAGCAAAGTATGCGATACCTGCCATGTAGAAAGGAAAGTTAAAGTAGAAGGGAAAGACTTTCCCTTGGTCCCGCATGTAATTTACATGCTTTGCACGCCCATCGAACGTGTATAATCTGCCTTGAATAGAGCTTAATTCATTGAAAGACAGCTAGGGAAGGGAGACTAGGCAGACTTGGGTGTGATCTTGGAAGAGAGTTCGCTTTGAATCTCCGAATTATTTTCTGGGTATGTGGTGCTGCAAGTCGATGGATCATTATAAACAGCAAACGGCGGGAAGAGCAGACTTAGGTACCCACAAGGATTGAGGACTAATAGAGATACACGCAGAGCAACAAGGATTAGGAATAGGAAGGCTGGGGGTTCACATGTGTTGTAATAGTCACATGACTTCACGTGACCTCCGTACGGAATATCGGTAAATCCCAGAAGTAGATTACATTAGTAAGCAAGACATAATTACATTTAATCACTCAATAACATGAGACGCACAGTAAGCGAAAGTTGTAATGTGACCACACTTCAAACAGGCTTAACAGCAGGTTAGGGGGCACAATTACTTCACCACGGGGCAAAACTTGTTTCTTTCCTTAGATTTTGTCTAGAAATTCATATACCAACTCAAAAAAATCGTCTCTACTAAACTTGTTCCTCCTTTTTATTTAGAAACATTGACCCTTACGTCCGAAATGGCACAACAACAGAAATACAACAAGCTTGCCAACAAACATGTTTTGATCATTGGCGGAACATCAGGTAAGCCCTTACTCTCCCTACATTAAATCCCAGAACATGAAGTTAATAGAGATGGAAAAGGGATCGGATACGGCGTAGCAGAAGCCCTCGTCGAATCCTCCGCCAACATCACGATCTCCTCCAGCTCTCCCGACCGCGTCAAAACTGCCATCTCATCCCTCCAAGACTCATACCCTTTGGCCAAGACCTCCATCAAAGGTTTCCCCTGTGACTTGTCAAGGCCCACGCTAGAGCAAGACCTTGAAGTCCTATTCGAGAAAACTGGAAAAGTAGACCACATAGTCTTCACAGCCGGTGATCGTCTCGCTACTACCTCTTTAGCAGAAAGCACCCTGGAATCTATTCAGAGAGCAGGACAAGTTCGGTTCTTTGCTCCCTTACTGGTTGCGAAGGTTGGAAGGAAGTATTTGACGGGGGGGCACAGAGTAGTATTGTGTTAACGTCAGGATCCGTTGCTGATCGTCCGGCCCGAAATGTAAGTCTTCGTATTTTTCCCCTATTACGAGGGAAAGGAAGAGCAGAGGAGGGGTAAGGGAAAGACTAATTTTGTATAGTGGAGTATAGTAGCGTCCTACGCAGCAGGATTACATGGCATGACGAGAAATTTGGCATTAGATCTGAAGCCGATTAGGGTAAATCTCGTGTCACTTGGTATTATTGATACAGAGATCTGGGCGCACATGAGTGCGGAACAGAAGGAGAAGATGTTTAAAGGAATTAGTGCGAAGGTTCCTACAGGGAAGGTTGGGATGCGTATGTGCCCTTTCTTTTTATCTCTTGTGGACCTTAGCACATTGGGGAGAAGGAAGAAGACTAAGAGCTGGGCTAACAAGATATAGCGGAGGATGTCGCAGAGGCGTATTTGTGGTTGATGAAGGATAGTAATGTGACAGGCATTGTGACGTATAGTGATTCAGGGGCAAGGTTGGTATAGCTTGGTCGGAAAGATGAGGGGGAATGGGAGGCCGTATTGCAAGATTTCTTAGGAAGTGAAAGATAGAATTAGGATTTGTTAATGAATTTGATTAGCCGCTAATGCACTATTTTGACATATGCTTCATGCCATCCAACCCCACCATATATATACGTAGGCGTGAGCGTGCTGAAGTTCTCTACGTAAGGCTGGAGTGTAGAGAAGCTAATTACGAAGATTTGCGCACATACGAAAGTGCACAAGGGGAGTGCAGCTGCTTCATCTGGTGGAACCCATCGATATTCTGCTGGTCATGGTGGAAGCTTCATCCAGTTAAGCCCATCAATCTGCTGGTAGTGGTGGCTTCACCCAGTGAAACCCATCAATATGCTGCTGGTCTTAGCTGCCCACCCACCGCTTTGCAGTTGATTATATATAACTACTAATAAAACCAAGAATCTAATACATTATTCTTCTAGAAACATCACAAAAGAAAAATACCGTTAAAACCGAACAAAAAAAAACCGCAGACTATAGCCTAGAAATAACGAACGAGAGGTAAGAAGAGCCTTGCAAAATTAAAACCCAGCTGACTAACTCTAGATAGCAATGTGCATTGTAATATGGGTCAACAAGGACCAGTTTGAAGAAGAGAGGACGAGAGTTGATGGAAACTAGAGAAAATTTCGCGGCATGTGGCAGCGATTGACAACGAAATCTGCTTCCAGACAAGCCCACCTGCCTCCAGCATATGCCGAATTGGACTCTGGTCCCAATCGCCAAGTTAAGCCAACTGTTTTGAGTCACAGATCTTTCACGCCGAGTGCAGAGGAGGTTGATACCTGTCTAATACCTGTCTAATCCTACTGAGTCAATTGAAGGCACGGTATGACTTTGAAAGGAGAATGTCAGCTGTATGTAGCAATGGTATTCTAAATTTGTAGACATTATTGGCAATATAGATCACAAATAAAGCATGTTTATTGTTCTAGTTTATGTGAATATCAGCCAGCTGCACCCATCATTTAGGGCGGAAAGCAACGGACCTGACATCCTCATTACCTAATCCACAAGATGGTGATTTAGAGGAATTTTTGAATTCTATGTAATTTTCAATCTGCTTCCACCGAAGCGGAGAAGAGAGCTCTACTAGACTGAACCATCTATATTACTCTATTGACATCTGAGCCATCTAAATGCGGCTCCATGGAGATGCTGTGGGATAACTAGATGATCCCACAAAACCGACTGAGCCCTCTAAATGCTGCTCTACGGTGATGCTATAGGATAACTAGATGATCCTACAAAACCGACAGAGCCATCTAAATGCGCCTCTAGGGTGATGCCACAGGAGAAATGGATGATACTACAAAGGACGAGCAAGTTTTTACTATCACAGTTTTAGTTTAAAGGGCGAAAATCCATATGAACTAGCTGATTCTCTTTAAAAGGCGCACATTTAACAAAATGAACATTAATTACAATTCTTAAGTATCTTGCTTGTAAGGACATAGGGCACTGTATCACAAGAAGTGGCATATAGGAGTGCGAGTTGGATAGGAGTCAGTGCAATCCTATAGGTCTATGTAACGCTAGGCCTTAAACGTATAAGACACATAGAGGTTTCGTTACGTTGGTTTACTTAACAGAGGAGGCAGGGGATTAGACACAAAGGCTTTTGTAAAACATGTTACTAGTATATAACAAATACTATATTAAGTTGAGCACAAAGCTCCTATCTAAGAACTAACTATCTGCTTATATAGTAGCATTATGCTAAAGGGATATATAGATAGCAGTGGATATAATAATATATACATCTATCCTATATATCCATCACGTGGGGTTGTGGGACGTAATTGGCTCTTAGGACCTAGCGTCCTAGGAGCCTAGGTACTCCTACGCCCACCCCTACTCCTACGCCCTAGGGTCCTAGGAGCCACTTAGTTCCTAGGATCCCTTAGCCTACTTAGTCGCTAAGTCCTAAATAGGCTAGCGTTACTAGGAGTCTAATACTAGACTTCCTGTTCTACCACCTGAATCCTCCTAACTAATCACATTGTGTTTCTAACTATAACACTAGGTCCCTCTCCTAAGGCCTAGTCCCTTAGGTCTGCTAAGTAAGGAAATTGCTAACTACTTAAGTGGGGTAGCGCCCACTTAGTTACCTAGCAGGTTGCGCTGCCATCATGCCTTCTAATAAACATACGAAATTAAAGCAACGCCAACTTCTTACTAAACATATCCTTAAGAACGGAGTCCTAATGCCTTCCTGTGCACGCTACAAAAAGAGGGGTCTAGACTATATCATCTCCTCTCGTTTAGCCTATTGTAGTAAATGCGTCTAAGTAAACGCCCTAGGTTACAACACATCTAGTCTATCTGTTGCTAACTAGGAGAAGCTTAAGTGTAAGGAAGATTAACTAGATTAAGAGTAGGAGCTTACTAAACTATCCATCCTCTAGGCTTACTAGGCTGCTATTAAGAGCCTAGTATGATCCTAACGACTTAAGAAATAGAGGGTGCTCTTACGCAAGTAGGGTGGTAAGATGTTACGTTATGGCTTTACTACCCTTAACAAGCTAGAAGAGGCTAAGGAGCGCAACTGGCAAGAGGCTGAGGCTCGTTCCACTCTTCCAACTCTATCTAATACTAATTCCGAGGCCTTTAGCCCTAAGCACAACCCCTACTAGGGCCTCTCCCCTAGGTTCTTTAATCGCTTAGGTGCTGACAGTAGAACTCCTCTAGCAACTCTAGGCAGCTAAGGTTACTCCTCGTTTCCTATAAGTTGTCCGTTAGTTCGTAACCTTTCCATTTAATCAAAAACTCTTTACAGCGTCCTACTAACCTCTTATCTAGGATCGCCTCAACCTTATATTTAATAATCTCATTTTTAGGCTAGAGTTTAGTGTTGGTTGCAATTAGGGTATTCCCTCTTACTAGTTCTAATAACAAGAC
>KV458815.1:26186-176822 GCA_001662605.1 Pseudogymnoascus sp. 05NY08
GACTTTATCTAATATTTTAAATGATCCTAATTTCTTAAAGTCTAACTTCATACTTAGTCGTTTTGTTTTAATGTGTTTTTAGAGTAGGTATACTTTATCCCCCTCCTTAAAGGTAGGTTCTATACTACGCTTCTTATTTGCATATGTAGTAGATTGTTCATTTAAGAATTAGATGTCTGTTGCAAGTTGTTCGTGGAACGATTTGAGTTGTTCTACCATAATTAGAGCTTGTTTAGCTCGTGATTCGTCTAGTCTTAGTTGTCTATATGCTTCTAGCTAGTAGCTGTAGTTAGCAAAGAACAGTGAGACTTTTGTTGCTTCTGCCATTACGCTGTTATATGCAAACTGTACGATGGGTAAGATTTAAACCTAATTATCCTACTAATGGTTAACGTTAACATAACTTTGTAGATATTGTTTAAGGGTTTGATTTAGTCTCTCTATTTAGCCGTCTATCTAGGGGTAGAAAGCTGTAGACAGCTTGTGGTTTGTTCCTAGCAGTGCCATTAATAATCTCTAGAATTTTAAGGTAAAGAGCTTGTCTCTATCTAAGATGATTTCTTCTAGCATCCTATAATTAGCTAATATGACTTAAATAAAGGTATATGTAAGCGCCTTAGCATTGCTAGCTTTAAGGTATGGTATGAATTTCCTATATTTTGTAAGTCTTTCTATAATAACGAGGATAGAGTCATATTCTATTCCTGTTAATGGGTCTTTAGAGGGTGGTAGCTTAACAACGAAGTCTAAAGCTATTGATTTCCACGCTCCTTTTAGTACTAGTGTCGATTTGAGCTGTCTATATAGCAAGTGCCTATTGGATTTTAATTTACTGTAGATATTACACTCTCTTACTACTGTTTCTACCTGCTTCCTTATGCCTAGGAAGTAGTAGTGTTAGGCGATTCGTTCGAAGGTTCATATTACTCCCTAATAACCGTGTACTGGCAACAAGTGTTGTTCTTGCACTAGCGGGCGTCTCATTTAACTTAGGACATATACTAATCCTTTGTATTAAATCAGTCCTTGTTCATTAATGGCGAAATCACCTTTGACTTTAGTTAAGACTTACTTTACGCATTTGTCTGTTACGTAAGCTTTCTTAAGTCTTTGTTCTAGTTCTAAGTTCTCTATAGTGGCGATTATAGCTAGTAACTCGTTATACTGCATTCCTACGTCTGTTTTCTTTAGTATTACTCTAGGTCTTTCTTCCTTTAGGCTGATGTAGTCAGTCCGTCTACTAAGAGCGTCTACTCTTGCGTTCTTAGAGCCCTTACAATAGGTTATCGTGAAGTTGTAGGCTGTGAGGGTCTCTGCCTAGCAGACTTGTCTGTAGTTTAGAACCTTAGTTGTAGTGAAGTATATGAGGTTCTTATGATCCGTCTATACCTACATAGGGTAGGTAGATCCCTTAAGATATACACGCTACTGCTTAAAGGCAACGACAATAGCTAGTAGCTCCTTGTTGTAGATGTCATAGTTGAGTTCTATAGGTGACAGTTTCCTAGAGTAGTACGCAATTAGTTTGAACTTACCGTTCTCATCTAGCTAATTTAGACATGCTCTAATTATAAAGTTAGAAGAGTCCGTTTTAAGGATGATCTTCTTTATAGGGTTAAATGTAGTAAGGATGGGTGCTTCTGTGAACTTTGTCTTAAGTTCCTAGAAGGCAGTTTCTACCTTGTCTATCTATTTAAACACGAGATCCTTCCTAGTAAGCTCTATAAGTGGTTAAGCTACCTTAGAATATCCTATAATAAACCTCTAGTAGAAGTTGGCAAAACCTAAGAAGGCTTGCACTTCTTTAACTATAGTTGGTGTTAGCTATTCTAACACTGCTGTTACCTTTACTTAGTCTATCTTAATGCCGTGCGTTCTAATAATGTAACCTAAGAATTCAACTTAGTGTTTATGAAACTTACATTTCTCTAGTTTAAGGAGTAAGCTGTACTTCTTTAGCTTCTCTAGGACAAGTTTAACATGTTTAACATGTTCCTTCTTACTCGTTAAGTATACTAGTACGTCGTCTAAGTAGACAATAGTAAAGATGTCTAAGTATTCATATAAAGCATCATTCATTAGTCTCTGTATAGATGCAGGTGCGTTTGTTAGCCTAAAGGGCATGACTTAATACTTAAATAAGCTATAGTGGGTGCAGAATGCTGTTTTCTATTCTTCCCTAGCCTTAATTCAAATTAGGTTGTATGTGCCTTGTAGATCTAGCTTACTAAAGATCTTTGCTCCTTAGAATCTATTATGTAGTTCGTTAATTAAGGGTAGGGCATACCTATCCTTTATCGTAATGTTGTTTAACGCTTAATAGTCTACATATAACTATAGGGAGCTGTCTTTCTTTAGTACAAAAAGTACTAGACTTCCTACTAGTAATGTAGATGGTTTAATAAATCCTTTTGCTAGGTTGTCATTAATGTACTCCTTAAGTACCTTTAGCTCTTTTTCTAATAGCTAATATATTAGTCTAAACGGTAGACTCTTGTCTTTCTCTAAGGGTATGTTGTAATCCCATGGTTAGTGCTTAGGAAGCGCCTCGTTCTTAGGGCCTTCCTAGAATAGCTAATTGTATTCCTTATACTCTACTAGTATACTCGTTAGTAAGGATGCCTAGGCTAGGTCATTAGGCTCTATAGAGGTTGTACACACCTCGCGTTAGCCCTAGGAGAGTCCCTCCCGTTACATTATACCTGTTCGTTTACATGCGCATTAGCTCATTATAACTTCTTTATTCTACTAGTTAATCTAGGGGTTATGTTCCTTAAGCTAAGGTACACTAAGGATGCACGCATGGTTGTCTATGTGTATAATATTAAATTAGATTGTTTCCTTATGTCCTTATAGCATAACCATCTCTAACGGGACTGTCTTAAGGGTTACTATTCCGTTGTTAGTTAAGATGGGTTCTCCGTCTACTACTATAAGTAGGTAGGGGTTGGCTTTTAGTTACGTCCTAAAGCCTTGCGTATCTACTACCTTCTTTGTTATAAAATTGCTTGTTGCTCCTAAGTCTATCATTGCTTAGAGATGCTGCTTCTATATCTTAGCAACTATGTATAGTTGCATGCTACCTATTATAGCGCATAGCTGGTTTGTACTAGGCCTCTTCTTGTTGCTTGCTAGTAGCCTACCGTTAAGGACTCCTAGTTTTTTAACTCGTCTAAGGAATAGTAATGATATTCATCATCCTCTACTAGCAGTCTAGAGGAACGTTGTCCCCCTTGTTCTTCTACTTGCTTTAGCAGGTGTAGGTACGTTTCCTATGCTAGCAACCCTACTGTAGGTAATTCCTATTATAGTTGTCCTATAGAGCGTCGTCTTTAGACAATTTCTCTTATCTCCTACTAACTGTAATATACAGGTTTAAGGATGTTAGGGAAGTGTTGACTTTTTTCCTTCTAGGGTTAATGCATGTAGCACGGCATGTAGCAACTCTCCTAGTCCATGTATTAGTGCTAGGGGTGATTAATATCTGCTACATTTTGTTGTGTCAACTCTTCTACCTATCTCTCATAGAAAGGGGTCGCCTTCTCCATAGCTTCTTAGAGGTTCTCTACGTCCCTGTTAGTAGGCTCATAGTCTATAGCAGCTTAGTCTACTCGCAGCTCCTAGGGTTTAGGTTCCCTAGTGTCTTCTTACTGCTCGTCTTACGCGTTGTACTCTACAAGTTTGTATTTTAACTACATAGTAGCTTCGTTTAAGGTGTAGTTCGCTCCTTAGGGTTCCTGCCTATATAGATACCTAGGCTAACACCTCATTGCGTAGACTGCGACTTCCTAGTCTTGTTGAGTACCTTGCCATCTAGCTAGCGCTAGTGGTATAGGAATCGCTTAGGGAGTTCCTTAGTTAAGCATGCTCTACCTATATATGTCTACTACTCTAGGTAGGTTTTCCTTAAAGGTAATCTCCCTTATGTCTTCTTTAAACTCTTTTAATCTAAGTTTCTAGGACTTCATAAGTTCCCTTTTAGTAGGTTTGTATTCTTCGTTGCTTAAAGGGCCTCCTTTAGGAGTGCTATTGCTATTAAATCCCTAGTTAGGTTTGTTAACAAACGTAGCGTTTAACTGCTTCCCCTAACCCTACTAGGTAGCATTAAGTTGTTTACTAAACTTACGTCCCTTGTTTCTTTTAGGCTGCCTGCAATTCTGAGCTATATAGCTAGGTTTGTTACAGTTGAAACAGAGTCGTTCCTTAAGCTGTTGCTCTTTATTAGGGTTATGAGCTCATCTATTTAGTTTAAACGTGGCGTTAAGCTCTATTAGTTAAGGCTAATGACTCTTCTAATAGCGTTTCTTCTAAGTCCATTAGTAGCTAGATGATCCTCCCTTCTTCTTAAGTTAGCATTTGTAGATATGATTGTTGATTTTCTACGCTAGCTTAATCATTTCCTTAAGGTCATCAGGTTTGTTAGATTAAGAGATCTTATCTTTTATATGATCTTTTAACCCCATGTAGTACTAGTTACATATAGCCTCGTCTCCCTAATTAGTAAGGGGGGCATGCTACTAAAACTTAGCAGTATAGGTGACAGCTGACCCCTTCTATCTAAGGGCCTATAGAGCCTGCACTACGTTCCTTTGCGCGTTAATATCCCTAAAGTTCGCCTTAAGCTGTTTAACGAAACTAGCCTAAGAGATGAAGATGTCCTTAGTTCCCTAGTTAGCGGATGTAGTAACCCTCCCATCTAAGGCGCAGTGACTTATGTAGTCACTAAGGTAGTTTAAGATCTAGTCTAAGGCAGGGCCCCTAAGGAGGGCCATAGCCTACAGGACCTGCTGTACCTTAAAGACAAAGTGCTTAGCGTTAAAGGCCATCTATAGTTCGGTCTAGATGAGGAAGCTTTTAAGCTTCTTGCGATCCCCATTAAAGGTGTCTAGGAATGTAATCTTAAGCTTGTCTAAGGGATGCGGTCCCCCTAGTGTAGGCGTGGTTGTAGGTAAAGGGACAGGCTTAGCTGCAAGCTTCCCCTTTAACCCTACGTTTAAGCTAGAATCGTTTCTAACCATGTTGCTTTGTGTATAAGCCGGTACCTTATAGAAGTGGTGCTTAAAGTGTAACGCTAGGTCTTAAACGTATAAGACTTATAGAGGTTTCGTTACATAGTTTACTTAATAGAGGAGGCAGGGGATTAGACACAAAGGCTTTCGTAAAACACATTACTAGTATATAACAAATACTGTATTAAGTTAAGTACGAAGCTCCTATCTAAGAACTAACTATCTGCTTATATAGTAGCGTTATGCTAAAGGGATATATAGATAGTGGTGGATATAATAATATATCCATCTATCCTTTATATCTATTACGTAGGGTTATAGGACGTAATTAGCTCTTAGGACCTAGCATCCTAGGAGCCTAGGTACTCCCACACCCACCCCTGCTCCTGCGCCCTAGGGTCCTAGGAGCTACTCAGTTCCTAGGATCCCTTAGCCTACTTAGTCGCTAAGTCCTAAATAGGCTAGCGTTACTAGGAGTCTAATACTAGACTTCCTGTTCTACCACCTAAATCCTCCTAACTAATTACATTATGTTTCTAACCGTAACATCTAGGTTGCTACTAGGTTAGCTATTATTGCTTTAAGCTCTTACATCTTGTTTTTAAGGTTTATGATTTAATCTAGGGGGCTCTTAGATAGCCTTATAGTTATGCCTATAGTAGTAGTCTACCTAGTTATTATTCTAGATAGTTAACTATTATTGTCTTAGGGTATGTTTAAGGTCATCTTCCTTACATTAGTTTAGGGGTGTATTAAGTTGTAGTTAATATAGAAGAGTCTAGTTTCTAGTAGCTTATAGCTATTAGCACTCTTGTTTATAATTACCTCTATACTTAAGAGGGTTCTTTAGGATCTTATATCCTATTTAGCATTAACACGTTAACAGCTTTACTAGCTTGCTCTATAGGATTAAACCCTATTCTACTAGCTGTCTATAAGATCTCTAGAATTATAGCTATTTAAAGTTGTTAGGTCTCTACTCTAAAACGGCACTAAGTTATAGTTAGTAGTATAATAGTAGTTCTCCTAAGTCGTTCTAGTGTAGGATATTCTTTAAGTACAACTGTCCTTAGCAGGCGTAATCTTTTTTGTATAATGTAAGGACATAGGGCACTGTATTACAAGAAGTAGCATATAGGAGTATAAGTTAGATAGGAGTTAGTGCAATCCTATAGGTCTACTATAAAGGATACAAAAAAGATGAAGGAGGAGCGTAAGGCTTCCTACCCCTCAAGTGTCTGTATTAGGTCTAACTCAGCTAAGCCTAGCGTGCCCGTAGATCTACTCCTGTCTGTCACCTAAATCTACCCCGACCCTTAAACTCCTACACTGCCACCCTGCGGTGTCGGTGCTGCGCGCTGCCTTACAGGTCCGAATGTACCCTGTGTAAGGAGGCATCCTTACACATGATTTCATCATTCTAGCTGCTAAATATCACATCATCTTATGGGCGTTTCCCCCACACCTTACACACGTTCTACAGCCATTAGACGTGGGAATATTCCAACTATATAAGCACTGGCATAGGCAGGCTGTGCTCCGTGCCATACGAGAAATAGACATTACCTACAACCTACCCTTATTTATGAGGGATCTCCCACAGATCCGGGAGCATACTTTTAAGGATTCTACTATACAATCAGCTTTCCAGAAAGCTGGAATTTGGCCAATAAGCTGTAATACAGCCCTTGAAAAGCTACGTACATACTCGCAACCTACACAGCCTACGCCTACTACACCTACCCTACCAACCCGGCCTATAACGCCTATACTCTCTACTTTTCGGGGGGGAGAACAGGGCCTACAGCGGTGGAAAGCCCGGCTTCCGGAGGCCTGGAGTAGCCCCTCAAAACAGAGCTACAATAACTGGGTTACTGGGGCCGAGCAGGTCCTAGCAGCCGGCCAACTCCAGGAACTCGACCTACGGGCTGTTCGGCAGCAGGTCAAGAACTCGAAGAAGAAGCGGGGGGCCGGGACCGGCTCCAGTATGGAGGTGAGCTCCAGGCTTCTGAAGCCCACGAGCTTCAGGCCCAGAAAGCTGAGCTTCAGACCCAGAAGCTCGCTGCCACAGAAGCCCGGAAGCTGAGCCAGGCTGAAAACCGAGCCCGGAAGCAGCTCCACCGGGCAGGAATTGAAGCCCGGAAACAGGAGCGCCTCCGGAAGAAGAGCCTGGCTACTCTCTGTAGATTAGGCCTTCCAATTCCTCCAGGGTTGGAGGATCCAATTACTGACCCAGAAGCTGAAACTGAGAGCGAGTACGAGAGTGCGAGTGAGGGTGGGAGTGGGAGTAGGAGTGAGCGTGGGAATGAGGAAGTGATAATTTTGTAGAATGGGATTTTTAAGTACTTTTACATACAAATTACTATGGATAGGTACTTATGGTCGCAATTTGAGGTGCCGCACTTGCTTCCTCTCGCTTCGAGTTGCCGCAACTCGCTTCCTCCCACGATTAGTCCGTGACCAACTAACGAAATCCTGTCGCTAAACCAGTGACCACTAGCTACAGGAAACACTTGAGGACCACACCCAATGTCAGCAGTTCTTTCTTCACTTCCACCCATCCGTATATCTATCGTACCCCTTTGCTTCTTGTATAAGTAACTTTTGGCAATATCGACAATGGCGGAGCGCAAAATGAGCGAGGAGGAGGCTTTGCGCTGGCTACCACCGGGATGGACAGAGGAGAGATACGCGAATGCGACGGATGAAGATTGGGAGGTGATGTCCGATGAAGTAAGTTATTATTTCACTATTGCCCAGAAAACAGTACTACCGCCCTAGCTAACATACCCCAGCTCCTCGAGCTAAATATGCAACGCATGGCGGCACATGCGAACCTGAACTATGAAGCTACAATAGCACGTATCCGAGCACGAGACGCAGCGAAAGGCCTGCCTCCTCGAGATATTCCCGGGATAAATCATCCTCTCGTGAAGATCGTTGAGGAAGCTGGATATGAAGAATTTGGCTTCGTTATGGTTCGTACTGATTTCACCTCCGAGTCTCGCTGGGAGCGCTTCGTCGAGAGGTGGGACGAGCTGCTAGATATGCAGTTCGATAATGCGTTACCGGAAACGGGGTTGCAGAGGATCCAGGGGAAGCTGGTTACGAAGATGATGGACGATGAGGTTGTCAGTGACATGGGACCCCAAAACGTTGCTCTGTATGTCTTCTTATCCCTCCTCCCCGACAGCTTTTGCTGCAATGCGATCCATTTCTAGGGCGATGACAACGGTCATATTGTTATACTCTATTAACGGCCCGATCGTAGTACCCTACTAACACAATCGATTCAGCGCCTTCAGAATGCTCAAAGAGGAAGCCGACGGAGAACCCTCCCAAGTCGAGCCAGGCCTAGACACAAAGATGTGTCTGATGGCCGACGCGGAATCTATAACATCCGTGCTTGAATCCGATCCAGATGGCCGACCCCCTCCATTCATCAAGGCCGTCGACGTCTCCTACCCCCAAGGCGGCTACGAAGACTATAGCGGCGTCTTTAAGGTCTCTGTAGCTAGTGTATATCTCAAGTTCTGGCCTGCGCTGAGAAAGGCAGAGAATGCGGCGGAGATGTCTCTATTTGAGGGAGATATCTGGGAGGAGCCTGAGGAGTCTGAGGAGTCAAAAGCACCTGCGTATCCAAAGTTAATTTTGTAAAATTGACATGACAGTAGGAGTTTCCAGAAAAGGTTTCAAGCGCGTCATTTTCATTCCCGATTTCGAACCAGTGGTGGAAGTCATGATGCAGCGTGGGACATTCTAAAAATTTCAATAACCTAGATTATTGACCAGGTTTGCCCAACACGTGTATATGTATTGCTTCGTGAACCGCTTCAAAAAATATCTACATGGCCGGTCGACACGCGAGTGCCTCAATCCTTCTTCCCCCCTTTCTCCACCCCCTCGCCCTCCCTAACCACGAACGAAAAGCCCGTCGCCCCAACCAACTCCTTCACACTCTCCACCAGCCTAGCCAAATCATCCGTAATCAAACTAAAACGGGTGACTACATTATGAAGTTCACGTGATTTGGAGATTGTAGAAGGAACCAAATCTCCTAAAATCGGCGAACGACGTTCAAACTTCTCACTGGTTATGCCAGTAGTTCCTTCATCGCCAAAATCAACCTCATTGTGGTCTTTGTCCTACCTCGGGCGCGAGACTTTACTCGACCTTTCAGAAAGCTGACCTTCTACCGTTTCCATCACAGCCCATATGCCATGCTCGTACGGATACTTTTGGCGGCGTAGTGTACATAGATCCGTGGATACGCGGCCCCTCACTAAGTTGAGGGGCCGCGCATCCATGGATCCTCATGTTGACATAGGGAAATTGTGATTTTCTCGTCGGCCGTAAGGGGACCACCAGTATCCGTAGCTGATGTTGTCTCGCAGTCCCCTTCATAGCATCAATGAGGATCTCCGCCTGGACCTAGTTGGCGGCGGTCGGATTTGATCATGACTGACAATGCAGAAAGAGCATTCCGCTTGTCACGAAGTTAGCAAACGGCTGGATCAGTCCCGATCCCCGGTTGATCCGCCGATATGGTGAGTGTTGGCAGGTTTTCGCGTGCTATTGCTTGAAGAACTCCGCGTGTCAAGATAGCACCATAGCCGCCATCTGGTAGACTGCTTAACAGCCCTGAGGCATTGGACAATGGTTCTGTTGAGGTAGTCTCTGCGAGTTCTGGCCAGAAGAATGGAATAGAGCGCCCTAAACCGATGATTGTTTCTTGACCATTGACGCCATGCTCAACAAGAACGAACTGAAATTTTGCCAGGTTTGGGATTTTGGTAAGCTGGCCGAAGTAGCGCTTGTAAGAGACGTCGTTGTCAAGAAACTCGGGCCACAACGCATTTAAGGATGGTCCAGTTCCTCTAAAACCCTCTAGAGGTCAGGTCGCTCTTTGGCTGTATGGAGATGAAACTGATTGTGATAAGGATTCATGATCTGAAAGAAATTTGGGGGAAACACAAAACTCAGAAAATGGCATTACAGAGTCACTGGTTCAAGTGTGAAGTTTTGGATAGAATGAAAATCTCTGAACCTCTGCACACTACTCGTTTCGGCACTGATCGAGGCCCGACGACATCATAAGAAGCTTCCCCGGAGGAAATATATCTGCACAATACGCCATTTTGCTATAGTGACCCTAAGCTCCAGAAAACCGCGGATCCATGAAAGTTAAGACATAGTCAGCCGCAGTACAAGAGAATGACCACCGCAAGATCTCAGGCTGCAGATCGTACCAATTATTGTGCTTGCTTGTTTGGTGGATCGCACCATCACATTCGCCGCTTTGCTGTGGCCTGTGAGGACTCACAAAAGGTTACTTATCTGTCGGACTGAAGGACCGTCCTGTTAGAGTACGGCAGTAGCACTAGAAACGCAAATCGTTCAGCATTTCTTCCGAAGAAGCTGGTAATCGTTTACCGGTGTATTGGCGGCCCGTTTGCCAATCACTTCATTTGTGGTTTGAGCTGTGCAGTCGCCCATTAGGGAAAAGGCATTGTACGAATCGGCTCAAAGCGTTGAATGGAAGATGTACAAATATACAGCACCGAAAGTCGCCCAATCCAAATACCTACGCGAAACTCCCATGCATCTTCCCACATGTCCGTTAGTAGTACTATTCACAGTGTTGAGTCTTACGTAGTGTTGGAATACCTCCCCTATATCTACGTCCTTAACTTTGGAGAGAGAGAACGTTGTTCAGTTTGACTTAATGCATTCTGTTGTCCAGATGTTATCTGCTTAAAGCAGCCTTGCAACTAAGCTAAGGCATTTCGTCCTTCTTTAGAGAGGGTTTTCTATCCTATAGTAAGAGGTAAGTTCTTAAAAGTGAATGAAGAATGTTGTAGATAGTAGGCTACGAAATCTAGACATGGCGGGAGAGTGCCTTTTATACCATTTTCAAGCTCACCCTTGCTCACCCTCGCTCACCCTCGCTCACCCTCGCTCACCCTCGCTCACCCTCGCTCACTCCTACTCACCTTCGCTCACCTAGGTACCGGATTATCCATGGCCATCTAAAGTCGCGGTGCACCGCGTTCATCGCGTCTTAACACAAGACCCACTTCGTGCGTGTCGACGTAGCCGCTATCAGGTAGCTAAGGGGGACAACCAGATTATCGTGAGGCATCAAAAACTTGAGGGCGGCGACGCTCACCCGCTAGTCCAAATGGCACCGTCCTGAGTAATAATCCACTTCAAGCTTGAGATCGGTGGATTAGTAGTTGGGTGGGTGACCACCAGCGAATACCCACTGTTGTATGTTTTTTGGTATTTTTTTTTTGCTTGCGTAGAGTAGACTGTCGATAATAGGGGAGCGCCGCGCTTTTGACTTAAGGAGACAGAGTCTCCTATGGACGAGCGATTGCAACTCAGTACTAAAGTTGACCGAGAGAGCGACAGACATTATACTGAATCTCGACAGCCCTCAACGCCGGCACTAACTGAAATCCGCCCTCCCTCATATCCGCCATACAGGATAGACGGCGGAGGCAAGTTGATGCCGTCCGTTGCTCCAGAGTACGCATCGTCCCTTGCCAACACCTCCACGGAAGTCCGGAGCTGTATACGACGGCTGCCGATAGGTGTACGAGTAGAAAATCTCCGTTGCATGTGCCGCCGAGGCGTTTCCCTTAAATGTCCACCCCAGTAAAGATAAGCAGGACCAAAAAGAGCCATAGACGGTTGAGCAACGACTAAGCAATTCAAGCAACACCAGGCTGCCGTGATTAAGATTTGCCACATCCACCGAACACCCTTGCAAAAGCTATATGGACCTTCACTTCTGTAGCTTATGACTCAAGCGGCCGGACCTTGTACAGAGAGCATCATGAGAGGTCCGCGACGTATGAAATGACTTACAGAGGCAAATATGAGGATCCCCAGCCTCAAATTTGGCCCGGGGCGTTTCATCCCCAGGAAGTGAGCAACTATTTTGGTCAGGAGATAATCGCCACTACAAGGCCCATCTCCCGTCGCCACCTCTTCCACTGCTATCTCTTGGAAATAGTGGCGAGCAGGGAGGTGATATAAAGGAGACAATACACGTGACCCAGCCGTCACTTGACCTTTAATTGTCACGTTTGATTTGTAGTTATACTTTCACCTTTAACCAGTGACCAACTTGCTCGTTGTCACCACATTCGTAGGCTCTCATCGATTTCGCCTATTGGACACCGGTGTGAGGTGTGGCGCCTCACCGTCAACAGCGAACAACCAATGTCGGCTGTGGTGCCTTCGGTAACCGCGCCGTCCGAGCAATGCCATAATGAGTCAATAAAAGCCCTGGCTATGAAACAGTTTCGGGGAATCCCAAAGCTGTTGCCTAGAATTCCCTTTAGACGCCGGCGACAGCGTGCAAGACGCCTGGGCGTATTCTTGGTCCTTTTGTGAAGTTCCACAGCGTCGTTTGGTGATCGATCGGAGAGCCTCAGTGACATCGGTTGCGATCGTCTCGTTATTGGTTGGCTGTAAATGCGAAGCGCGTCCGATGGTCTGGCCGAAATGATTGGACGCGCTGAGCGGTCACATCCCACATATCACAAAAGCCATTTTGTGATATGCGCGAAAAAAGGAATAGGGTGTAGCGGACAGTACTTAGCGGCCGCCGCAGCGTGGCACAGAATGTAACACATATCTCGGAAAGGTGGAGAGTGCTCAGATGGTTCTGGCGCTGTCTCATCCAGAACCGCCCGCCGCCGGCCGGCGGGACAGTTGATCGTCGATGCAAACAAGAACAAGTGCGAACGGTAGGGCTTGCTGCACATGAAGGTCGAGGGCTCGAGCTTCAAACGCACAGTTTAAAGAACCGCGCAGGACGACGTCATTTACAAGTGCAAAGCCTTACAAGGACACGTGTATCAGACTTCACTGCCTACAAAGCAAGCATGGCTGCCCAAGAGTATGATCTCTTGGCTGTTATTGCTGGATCGTGTCGCTATTATCGGCCGCTATCTGGCTGCATGCACAAGCGCTGCGGAACGCTGCAGTCGACTGGCTGGCGTTTGGATGTTGGCTGCTTCCTTGCAGTGGGTCCGGGGTTCGTCGTGCATTTCACAACCAACAAGTGTGAGCCGGCACACTCGCAAGGGGGAACGCGACCAACGAATGAGAGCCGGCCCCCCTAAAGAGCCCGATATTATTGGCAGCCGGCCCTCTCGGCCAACACATGAGTCTCCCAGAGACAAGATGTAGTACCTCCTCTTGCCAAATCGCTTTGCGCAGCCTCCTATTTTAATCCTATGCCCAACAAATCTTGCGAACATATACCAGTGAAAATTTCTTCCCTGCTCGTCTCACTTGAGATGAGCAAAGCAATTTACCAAGAGGTAAGGAAAGCGAAATTTGTACCCACTCTCTGAATCGGGAACTAGGGTCCGAAGTCCATGCGATGCTGGGGAGCGCAGGGGTCTTACCACACCCACGGAAATAAGTACAAGTCACCGAAAGGAACAACAAATTATTGTGCTGCCCCCGCGGGAAGTGGCACAAAGATAGGGGCGAGACTTGTGTATGTTTGCTTCTTGCTGTGTGTGGTTTCACGTATTTTTACATCGTGTTCTTTTCTCGTAACATGCGGTGTAAAATGCAGTGTTGTGAAATGTTGCGAGCGACGCTGTATCATGTTACCATTTGACTTCCCTCGGGAGAGGTTTGTGGAGTCGGTGTAGGATCGCCGGCACGGATACATTCAGATACGTGGTACGGAGACCTGCAGTAACGGACCGTAGTGTCCATAGCGGGGCTGCGCAGGAAGACCTGGGTGAGTCGGAAGCGCCCCAAGAAACCCTTCTGCATGATGGCTAACTATCCCAGTGGCCCGTAATAGAATGTTGCGGTAAAATAAGCCCTTCTCCACCCACATACGTATTAACCAGCTGAATTTGATGACAATTTGTGCCTAGCACCTTCTCCGTAGTGTCATATATCATCCACTCAGGTGAGAGGGAAACGATAACGCTTGTAAGCCGATCGAGGCGGTGACTGTGTCTCAACCTGACTGGGTAACAATGAAGCCATCCAAAAGAACGGTGAGAGGTTTCGCATGAAATCGACGAGGGTAGGATTTCGAAAATTTCAACGACGAGTATTTGTGCGTGCAAGGGGTGGTTAGATCGCTGAGCGCACTGTGGCTTAGCTTGGATAAAGAGGGAGGATAAAATATGCCCAACCCATAATCAAGAAGACTCATCAGACTGCGACAGCGAGGGTTTGCAAGAATCCGTAATTGCAATATGCGAACGGAGCTGAGTATGACCGAAGTAGCCAACCCATGACAACTGTTCGAAAGCTGCGCCATTCATTCTATGGCTCATAATGCCCAACATATCTCGGGTTTTTAGTTCTTCAGCCACGTTGAGCTGAATGTAGACAAAAATAAGAGTAACAGGCAGCCACCATTCTTAAAGGTATTCACACGCGTGAGCCCTACTGGGTCAGCCAGGAGTCGCGGAGTCACCGTCAGCCTCTAGGCTACGAGCGGATTGGTTTGGGCTGGATCCAGTAACTTGGGAGAATCGCCTCCGCGTCTATTTTCAAAACAAGGTTTGGATCTGGGTTGCCTGTGACTTGAAAAGGAGTAGCATAGTGAATAGCCGCAGCGCGTTCACTTGACTGCATCGTGAACGACCTGGATGCAATTAGTGGTTTAGCATCAAAAGTTATGTGCACCAGTGGCACATAACTTGTGCTGGACCGCGTACCTGCCCTTGGCAGCTTTCTTCGCCGTGATTCCATCTGGCCCATGCTCCTTCCACTACAAGACGAATGAGACGTCATTTCCTTCCCTATAGGGGAACATAGTGTGATGCTCGGAGAGTGCCAGTGCAAAAATCTTCTCCGGTCTCCTCATCGCAATCAAACATTCCCAGTCATATTCCCTGTCATTTGTCAAAAAGGATGGAGGTGGTCTCTGTGTGATGAGGCTAAGTTACTTGATTTCCCCCTTCGCCCAGCGCCGCTGTCTCATAAAGGGGCACGGACAACAACACACTGTGCCGCCGGATACATAACACAAGAGTCACGAAATTATCTGACTCGGTCTGAGAGCCCGCCCGGGTCACAGATGTACCCGAGAAGGCGCAGACACTCGCATTCTTTGCCATAGTACGAGTGAAGTGTCGGTATGTATGTTCGCGGTTGAGGCATTTTGTTGATCGTACCAAATGTACTCGTACTTTCGAACTGTAGGGGGTCGCCCCCAACTCTTATTGCCAAAGTAATGCATGGTACTGGGCGACAAGTTGGACAGAGAGTCGAATCCCACTTCGTAAGAGCGCGTATATGTGCGAGTTCAACGGCTAGACTTGCTTCGAGTAGGTTTATTTGGAAATCATCCATTCATCCTGTACTAAACCCCGTCAGCCCCTCTCTTTTTGATCCCAGGAAGTTCGTGTACTTCGTACCTTCTCTCGGGAAGTGGTATTTCAGTAGAGTTACTTTCGCACCGCACATTGCCATTTATGCAGCGAGTACCCGTGTGGCGCAAGTATCGTTCTGGTGGAGTCATCAATAAGTCGTGGGAAATCCTCCGTTCCCGCGACCCATACAAACCGTGGTGTACATTGGCAGCCCCCTTCAGCCCCCCCCTGTTCAAAATCCACACTAGAACTCGTTGGCAGTACAAGAATTTAGTGGGAATGTAGTGGGCTCTCTTCCCTGTCATCCACACTTGCCCACTCCCCTCTCAAGCCCACTCTTGCCCACAACCCGCGCCCGCACACACGAATGTGCGTCGGTTACCTATATATCGGCCCTGTTGCCCACACCACCAACCTCTCCCATTTTGACTTCTTTGCCACCAGCAAACAAAATCTGTATCGACTACGTATAGTCATCGTTAGCTTTAACAAAACGAACTAAATCGACGAAATAGTTGGATCAACTCCGGTCCAACGTTCCAGAAGATTCTCGAAAGAAGCCGAAGTATCGCGATATCACGACCTCTGCTATGTTCCAAGTCAGCGAACTGTCTCTCTCCATCCCTCTACCCGACAAGATACCTCGGTGACGGATTATAACACAACAAACCCATATATTTACGATTCTGGATAGAGCGCCTGATAGGGAGCTCTCTCGTTTTCTTTTTTCTTTCGGTTTTTCGGTCGGGGTCTACAGTATATTGAATGGATTAAACATAAGATGGCATACGCTTCGCCACCATACCACGGATACCCGGAAGGGACTCCCTCTCCCCTAGGACGACACGGCGGCTTCTATCAACAGGCCGCTCCTTCACCTCGTCACTATTCGCACTCTCGACACGCCAGTCACGACTACGGTCACGGCCATAGCTCCCCGGGCGCGTCATACCCATCACCAAGATACTCAAGTTCTGGACGCTATTCTACCAGGACCGGCGGTGTTGCGTCGCCCTTTGGTGAAGCCGAATATGTGAGTGACAAAACGCGGAAGACGCATCATCATACCCACAACAAGCATGGTCAGAGCCAGACTTGGTCGTTTCCAAAGCCGCGGTTCACTCAGTCGTATCGAGCCTCTTATGGGGATTCCGACGAAGACGAGTTGATAAATATCGACGGTGATATCTATATTATTCCCGGTGGTCGACGCACGAAGCAAGCCTATTATCGTCGTAGTCGTGAAACTAATCACTACTATCCGCAGGGCTTCACTTATGACAGAGACGGTACTCCTGTCATCATTGCGGAGCCGACTCCACGACACACTGAAACTACGCCTCGACGTTCTCGCCGAGCATCGGCATCTACACCACAACGACCATCGACGGCAAACCGCCCTTCGAGCTCATCCAAGAAGCAGCCCCCACCCATTCCCAAGGCCACGGAGGCAGATGCGAGGGAGCACCACATTCCTGCAGGATATTCTCTGAAGAACTGGGATCCCACGGAGGAACCTATTATGCTCCTTGGCAGCGTCTTCGACGCGAACTCCCTAGGAAAATGGATCTACGACTGGACTGTATACCGCCATGGACCCGCAACGCCCATCTCCGATGTGGCCGGTGAATTATGGCTCCTTCTTATCCAGTTGGCCGGGAAGGTCAAGCGTTCCGAAGAGTGCATGCCACGGATCCGATCAGAGGACAACCGTCTCATGATCAACGACTTTATTGAATCCGGAGAACGCCTTATGGATAAACTCAAGAAGCTCCTCAAAGCATGTGAGGGACCCATGCTTAAGGTCGGCAAGAGGCTCGGGAGCAAGGAGCCACCGCTCCTGGGCAAGAACTCCGGCGTCGAGTTCGTCGATTCCATCTTCGGTCGTGATCGTCAGCTTGATCACACCGAGAAGTTCATGGCCAGCATCCGCCTATGGAACCTCCGCTTCGACGCCAACTGCGAGGACATTTTGCTTTACCCTACTGCTTAGGTTCACCACCACGCCTCTTTAGGCCTACTACACACATCAACATACACGGCACATTACCTCGCCTCACTACAATCATACCTCATTTACATACCTTTCGTTTTTTACAACGATGGTACAACAGCTACATCGCACGCGCTACAGCGGGCCGGTTATAGTCAACAACGCATTATACCCATATACCCGAGATCACTTCACTGTGGTCCCAAAAAATATTTTCCAGCTATCAGTCATCCAAGTAAAGTAATGGGGCAACCCTGGCATTGGCGTTTCTCTTATGCATGTTTTTCCGGTTTGACACCACGGCATACGATCTAGACACGCACGGGCTTTTCAAGGGAATTCGGACGACGGATTGATACCAGGACACAGAATCAAGAAACAAAGAAGAAAGAGAAGAGAAAAGGGAGGAGAAATTAGAATGGAACGGGATCGGTACGGGACTGGACGGGGGAGGATCGGAAAAGTTTATCGAGTATTGGAAGGCGCAGCGTTTATGGTACGCTTTTCTCCTTCGTAATGCGCGGGGCTTTCGTCAGGAAGGCGAAACTCGGGCCAATTTTGTTTTAAGACTTGGGATTTGTTTGTCAGAGATTTGGCATTTGGAACGGAAACGGCACAGGAGGCACACAATTGGATTCTTGGGATGGATGGATGGTGCATTATGGCATGGATCTGCCATTGTAATCGTATTTTTCACTCGGGACGCGCTGGTCGGAGGCCTATTTGGCGGTGGATATACCCCTTCTTATTTTATCAATCGTAGCTAGAATCGAGAGTATTGAAGACTTCTCGAGCAAAAACATTCTCAGTCCCATTCGCAGTGAACTACAGTAATCTAAAATGCTACTCACTCCCATTTCGGTCGCAAAGCGATAGATAGGATGGGAGGTTGAAAAGACGATGGCGGGGATGGAGGGGTCACCTGTGCATAGTTGGCATTGGGCGACGGCCCGCGCACCCCTCCACACCCAACCCCTCCACCACACCCAAAACCCGGCCCTACGACGGTTTACTGGTATTATCGAAAAAGGAAAGTTGGACACCCATCCCATCCATTAAACCGAGGGAAGGAAGGTGCCACGTCGACAAACGGCTATCATCGCAACAAAAAAAAAAGGCAAAAGAAATAATACCAGGTTTTTGAATCATAGGTTTTATGATGAGGTTTTGAACCACACCCGATTTGAACGGATAACCTTTCGCTCTGGAGGCGAACGCGCTACCGTTGCGCCAGCGGTCCTGGATTGTTATCTGCGGAGACCTATCTCATTTCATAGCACACTGACAGTTCCCACTTCTGAGCATCAAAGATAAAGTACTCTAGTCTGCATCACCCACCAACAAGGACCCCCCTCTAATTTGCCAGACAAAGCGCAGGCAGAGTGCGCATCGAAGCCGGAGCCACCCCACGACCTCCCGGAGGGGTAAACCGCGCCGATCATCACACCCCGCCGAAGCGCTCCTGCGAACACCTCCTTCCACGAAGATCGTCGGGCCCGGGGCTATTGCCGCTGTGGCTTATGACTGCGCGCTGTTATAAATACCGTGCATTCCGTGGCAGAGTGCATGCTGCTGGATGACGGCGCAGAGCACGTTGTAAGCACATTGGCGCCATGCTGCCAGCGCATGGGGGCCTGGGTGGGTGACGGTGGCTGACCTGCCTGCTGGGGGGGAAGGTTGTGGTTGGTTGGATCCGTGAGGAGATCGCGGGGTCCGAAGTGTGCATGGGCGCGGATAGAGTAGGTTGCGTTCCGTACGCCATGTCTTCAGCGGGTGTGCTACCAACGGACGGCGCAATTTGTTGCCTGTTGGGGGCAAGATTTCGGGTTACATGTTGGCGTCAGCTTCTATTTCTCCGAGGGCTGGAAGGGCTGGAATATCGTCAGCTCGTACTTGTGTTTGGGGGCTGCGGTCGTTGGGCGGGTCAAACTGTGCGCGTCGCTTCCAACCGCGTCGCGAACGCTGAAGGCATCGACCAACTCGTCGATACACCGTACCCCGCAATTGTGGACGCGCATCTGGCCGTGCGGCGGGGTCAAGAGCACCGCTTGGACGATGTGATCCGGATTTGTCTCTCAGAGAAACAAAGCGGATGGCTGGGATAAGACGGACGTGCGATTGGCCGGTTCGGCGATGATGCACGAGTGATACTGCAGAGTAGTAAGCGCCTGTGTTCAGCCAGAATTGAAGATGGGGGTTGGTTGAGTGGCAGGGTACACGCGCACTTGATGCCTTTCTGGGATAGAGTGTTTGTTGGTTGTGGGATGACGCGCAGGGACTGGGATGCAGATCGGAGATGTAGAGGTACTGGTACTTGGAATATCGAGGAGAGACATCGACGACGGTGGATGTGAAGGCACCGAGGGTTGCACATCTCACCACCGCTCTGGAAGTATATTACGACGAATAAATTGTATTCGTTTCGTGTACTCTTATATTCCCCCTACAGTTACTTGCCATGACTGAGGCTGTTGCCTTACGCAAACTTCAATAGAGTAGAGATTCCAGTCATCCTTCGGAGTCTCGGAAAAGCGTCGATAATTGCACTATACATATACTGTAATTTGTCACTGTAGTAGCACCTTCTCTGAGTAGAACTTCTGAAGGCAGAAATGCTGCGTCTGCAATCACGCGTCCCAAATTCCGGTGTAGTTACCATCTTTCAGCTTGCCGCATACGGCCACTATTATCTGACCCACAGTGTATTGGTTTCAATGAGCAGAAGCGGACTGAAGAAAGACCAATATCAGAGTTTAAATTAGGTATCATGCATCATCATCTGATCCAAGTCTATCAATCAATAGAAAGGGTAACTGTCTAACACACGCGTATGTCTCATCTCCATCAAAGTCAGATCAACAACATCAAAACAAATGACGTCTTGATTTAAACCAAACCAGACGCGCGTTCTAAGACCTTCGCTGCCTCTGCACCCTTAAACAAATAAATATCGACGGATTCGTCTTCGTCGCCCAAGTTCCCCACCCTCTCACTGTGTTTACCAACCTGCACAATGCCGTGTTCCTTCATGAGGTCGAAGAACACTGCCTCGCTCGCATGCCGCACTTTCATGGCCAGGCATATTAGCACCGATGGGGATTTCTTGATCAACTTGGCTAGCGTTGAGACGAGATAGGGGACCACGTCTGGGTTGTAAGTGCAATCTGCCACCAGTATCAAGTCAAAGCTCTCATGCTCAACTCTCAGTGGTAGTGGCTCTGACCAATCGAGGTTCAGGTAAGATGTATTGGAGGCTTGCTCGAGGTTATCAGATGCGACTTCAGCAGCTTCCTCGAGGTCGGTGGCGATGACACGAGAAGCTGGGACAGAGAGTGCAAATGTGATAGCGACAATTCCGCAACCAGTACCCAATTCAAGGACAGAGGGTGATGGCACGGTTTTGATTAGGTCGCCCAGTAATCGGAGACCCGGTGGGGGCCTGCTGGAAGGCAGGCTTAGCTCTTCAAGGAGGGCTGAGAGGATGACACCAGCGTCCCTATGTAGTGTTAGAAATAGAAAAAATATGTGTAACTCGAGCCAAATTTAAGAAATTCAGTAGATGGAACGTAATATGCAGGACAGAGATAGACCCGGGTTTTGAGTTTCGAGGCATGGGACTCTCAAAATGTACAGGCGGTGGCTAAGATGAAGGAATGGTCATATGAAAAATATAAAGAGGGTCATGATAGCTTCGGCGTGTGTTCATGATATCGCGGGTGACATGATAGAACGTAGCAAAGAAACACGTACCATATATGCCTCGCAATACTTTCCCCTGTATCCTCGTCAATACTCATAGTGACCCCGCCATTCAATTTAAAGTGCCTGTAAATCACAGGACGAATGGATTCCGCCGTGGCCTTGAAGGTTGCGCTCAACCCGCGTAAAACGGCACCACCCGCTGGTCGATTAGTTTGCCCTCTGTTTATGCTGAGCACCTCTGCCAAATTATAAGGCGTGAAGTCTCCGGTGGAAGGCCACACGCTGAGTTGATAAGGTGGCTGATATTTTTCCTTTCTTGCCTTCCTGTCGCTCATGGCCAGCCTTACTTCGAGCTGTCTCTTCTCGCATTTCCAGACAAGGCTTTGGGTGGCGACGGTCACGCCATTGCTGTCCCGAATGGTAGCCTCAATGGGTATATCGCACCATAGGAAACTTTCTCCCAGGTCGTTGACGACGGTAATCTTGGCATAAAGTATGTGGTGATCAGGTACTTTGGCATCCCGTGTTATCTGTGGAGGCTTGAGGAAACGAATGTAGTGCATTGTTCCGTTGAGCTCATTCGCTCCAGGATATTTGGAGGTGCTTTAGGACGGTACCCAAGTGGGCCAGTGCGGTCTTTTCTACTCCTCCAGGCCTTTGAAATGCACGTTTCAGAGCAAACAATCTTCTCCAATTGCACCTTATCTTACTGGTGACTTGCTTTTGAGGCAGTCTGTCAATCGCCGCCAAGCTATTTCAAAACTCACGCAAAAATAGAGCCATCTGCTTCCATAATTGGGGTCTCCATCTCCGGATATAGGGTTCGTTATTTTAATCCTTCTTCAAAAAGAATAAGACGCAACAATTAAGGTTTTTTGAAGCTGAGTATATTGACCAATCAGGATCCAAGGGTTCGTACCGCACACAAGTGACGTATGCGGGGACCTGGTGCGATACCGCCGCGGAGGAATTCCGAGCGGGGTTATGCCGCATTATTTGTTGTCCCTTATATACCCGCCCGATTTATTGAACAAATGTAAGCTCTCCTGCATATCCCTCTTTTGTGATTTCTCCAAATAATCTGCATCTATTCTCTCGTCCATTACCTTCTCCGTGTATAATCAATCGTGGCAGCCAAAGGACTCAAAAACATCTTCAAAATGGTTGCATCAAAGAGCTGGCTGGAGATCCCGGCGGATTCTCACTTCTCCATAGCAAATATCCCTTTCGGGATTATCAGCACAGAGGGACAAGAACAGAAGAGGTCAGCAGTTGCAATTGGTGACTATGCGCTGGATCTGCAGTGTTTCGCAAAGAATGGCGGATTCTCTGGACTTCCTTCCATCCAAGACAAGCTGTCCGTATTTGGAGAGCCTACCTTGAACTCATTCGCAGCGCTCGGCCGCCCAGTGCACAAGCAAGTTCGCGAATACCTTCAAGACGTGTTTTCAGAAGGTAGCGCTTCATCAAAGTTTCTCAAGGACAACGAGCAGCTCAAGAAAGAGGCCCTGGTTCCCAGGAGCAAAGCCAAGCTTCACTTGCCAATGCAAATTGGCGATTATACCGACTTCTTCGCCGGCATTAACCATGCATTCAACGTAAGAAACTTCTAAATATACAGTTTTACAGCGTTCTAACTAAGTTCCAGGTTGGAACCATGTTCCGCGGCCCAGCCAACGCCCTCCAAAAGAATTATACTCATCTCCCAGTTGGATACCACGGGCGTGCATCATCTGTCGTAGTCTCCGGAACGCCAATTTGCAGGCCTAACGGCCAAGTTATCCTTGATCCATCCAAGCCTGACGAACCAACCTATACCGCATGCAAGAGGTTAGATATTGAGCTTGAGCTTGCTGCGTTTGTGTGCACCCCAAACAAACAGGGGGAGCCGATTCCAGTTGCCACAGCTGAGGATAACCTCTTCGGTCTTGTTCTTATGAACGATTGGTCTGCAAGAGATATCCAAACGTGGGAGTATGTCCCACTGGGCCCATTCAACGCCAAGAACTTCGGTACATCAATCTCTCCTTGGGTCGTCCTTATGGATGCCCTGGAGCCATTCAGGACAAAGGCTCTCGAGAACTCTACTGAGTTGACCGCATACCTGAAAGACCCAAGAGCGGATCGTGCGTACGATATTAAGCTTGAGGTTGACCTAACCAGTAAGAATATCCCGGTTTCTACATTTATGGCATTGGCTAACATATTTAAGCTTCGGACGGAACGAACACAACGATCTCCAAGACCACGGCAGCAAACCTCCTCTGGTCGTTCCCGCAAATGCTTGCGCACCACACTGTCGGTGGCTGCCCAATGAACACTGGTGATCTCCTTGGGTCTGGTACCATTTCTGGCACAGAACGCAATACTCTGGGATCTCTGCTTGAGATTAACCGTGCTGGCAAAGAAGAGGTCAAGCTTTCCAACGGAGATGTTCGCAAATTCCTCGTCGATGGTGATACTGTTACTATTCGCGGGGCGTGCGGGGTTGAGAATGGATTTGTAGGATTCGGAGAATGCGTGGGCACTATCCTACCTGCCCCACCTCTCCAACAATAAATCGACGAATAGATACCTCGTACCTCGTATAGTTCAGGGCTAAAAATCAAATAAATTCCATTACTAATACCTCAAATGTTTTTCGTGGACTTGTTTGCCAGGAACTCCGAAAGTGATGTCCCCACACCCACCCCGCACGTTCGTAAGGTTCGGTACTCCACTGAAGATTTGTACCCCGCATTTGGGAATGCAGCGCACCTATTCCGTGCGCACCGTCATCCAAACGCGGAACATGGTCCTAAATGCACGTTGAAGGCTCGACAGCTCACCAACGTGGCATATATATGCCGGGAGTCTCTCGGTAATCCGAGATTCATCTCGTGTGAAGTTTGAAGAAATCGAGCATCTAGTGAGTTTGAAATACTCTGGGCCATAGGAGCGCCCGCGGAATATCCCCGCCTACGTCTCCAGACGCCAATTTAGCATCGGTAACTCCAACCAATTCAAGGCATAGATATATACGGCTATTTTCCCCTCGTATTGTTATATAAGAAGGTGACAGCTGCTCTGGAGCTTATACTTCTATCTTTTTTTGTTGTATCTACCGCCTGCGACAAGCTCCTTCAAAATGGGTTACCAAGTTGTCGGCATTGCGATTGCCGCTGTGATATATTTATTTGTTAAATACTTAAACCAAACTGACACGCCCAAAATTAAGAATCTACCTGAGGTTCCTGGACTTCCTCTGTTTGGTTCTCTCCTCAAATTTGGCAGCGATCATGCTACAGCGGCATACAATTACTCTAAGACGTATGGGCCGGTGTTCCAAGTCCGTCTAGGCAATAGAGTACGTCCAATGCTCCCAATCGAACTCTCAATTACGGATGTTGGTATCTAACCTGCTTTAGAGAATTGTCTTTGCCAATACCTTTGATTCTGTTCGCCACCTCTGGATCACGAACCAGTCGGCTCTCATCTCCCGCCCTACTCTCCACACCTTTCACACTGTCGTCTCCTCCTCGCAAGGTTTCACTGTCGGGACATCCCCGTGGGACGAGTCATGCAAAAACCGTCGCAAGGCTGCTGCCACTGCTCTAAACCGCCCGGCTGTCCAATCCTACATGCCAATTCTTGACCTCGAATGCAACGTTTCCATCAAAGAAATTCTCGCGGATTCCAAGGACGGCACAGTCGACATTGATCCTATTGCATACTTCCAGAGATTTGCTCTGAACACAAGTTTGACACTCAACTATGGCTCGAGAATTGACGGGAAGATTGACGATGAACTGCTGCAAGAGATTTGTCACGTTGAGAGAGTCGTGAGCAACTTCAGAAGTACTAGCAACAACTGGCAGGACTACATTCCGCTTATGAGGTTATGGCCGAGCAGCAGCAAGGGCCCGAAAGAGTACAGAGAGCGCAGGGACAAGTACTTGAGCTTTTTGCTGGCTAGGCTCAAGGGCGAGATCGAAAGAGGAGTTGATAAGCCTTGCATTACTGGCAACGTAAGTTTAGAAACACCAAACACGAAGAATTTGGAATATTACTAACATTACCCTGATAGATTCTCAAAGACCCAGAAGCGAAGCTCAGCACAAACGAAATCAAATCAATCTGTCTCACCATGGTCTCTGCAGGTCTCGATACCGTGCCAGGTAACTTGATTATGGGAATCGCGTACCTCTCATCGCCTCACGGCCAAGAAATCCAAAAACGTGCATACGACGAAATTATGAAAGTATATCCAGATGGAGATGCTTGGGAGAAGTGTATTCTGGAGGAGAAAGTATCTTATGTCACCGCCTTCGTTCGTGAAGTGCTTCGCTTCTTCATCGTCATTCCTATTTGTCTGCCACGAACGAGCATTAAGGACATCAAGTACGAAAATGCAGTCATCCCTGCAGGAACAACCTTCTACATGAACGCATGGGCTGCAGACTATGATGCGACTCATTTCAAGAGCCCACAGGAATTCTCGGTTGAGCGCTATCTCGATAACCTTGAAGGATCTGGTGGCACTCCACATTTTGCCTACGGTGCTGGTTCCCGTATGTGCGCTGGCTCGCACCTTGCCAACCGCGAATTATACGTCGCGTTTGTCCGCATGATCATGGCTTTCCATATTGATCCGGCTCAGAAGCCAGAGGATCTTCCTATTTTGGATGCGTTGGGATGCAACGCTATTCCAACGTCTCTGACAACTGAACCAAAGCCATTTAAGTGCGGTTTCCGCGCTAGGAACTCGGACTCACTGAAGCAGTGGATTCAAGAGAGTGAAGATAAGACAAGACACTTGTCTACCTGATGATTGGGGCATGATAATGGAGTTGGGAGAATTTTTCCAGGCTGCCCGTTCGGTGGCAACGTTTCCGGAATATTTGGAGTGCCAGTGTCTAGGGGATTTCATGTCGAGTCACGGTTTCCCTCGACTCTCCTTTTCACAGTAGGCTCAAATACTTATACCCTGGGGTGTGCAGTTAAATTTCAATTGACTGTTACTATTATGGGTTGAATAAAAAAACAATATCTTAATCTGAGGTCTTTATGTTGTCTTCGCATACTCCATACGCAACTATTTATACATTTAGTCCTTGTATTAATTCGAGGCTGAGAATATTGAACTGGTTGTTAATGCGGTTTTTATGATGGGCCGTTTATAATTTCCTTTGCGCTAAGCTACCCCAGTATTTTAGTCCCACCCCCAGGCGTAGATCCAACACTCCGCCTTTCTTCGGGCCAAAGGTCCCGCTCGGGTCCCCGTCCCCAAACAACACCATTTGTCTATCCGACGCCTCAATCACCCATAATGCGACTGTGAGCATGCAAAATATTCTCGAGAGCCAAGTTAGCGACCTGTCGAGCCTAGTCGACTCTCCCCTCCCGCTCCCCCTCGTCGCCGGTTACGCCATGGCAGATCGACGGGGCACTGACAGTGCGGAAAGCCCAGCGCGGGACCAAGGAAAGCGGAAAAGCGACGACCTCGGACCCCAGAATGGTGGGCAACCTAGAGCAAAACGGAATCGCTATATTTCTATCGCATGGTAAGACCACACCTTATCGCGCGCCTATTCCATGGTGCACTGGGTCTATTTTTGATTACCTTGCCATTTGAAATGCTGTGGAATGCAAGGGCGGAATGCGGAACCCCGGACTGACAGATCTGACAGCAACGAATGCAAGCGGCGGAAAATCAAATGCAATGGAAACTCACCTTGCCAACGGTGCGGGAACCTTAACCTCGAATGTCAGTATGCGCCCAACTGCTGCGCGAATGGGTTCAAGGACTCGGAGGAGTTTAAACAGATGAATGCGCATCTCTCGAGTCTACAGGAACAGATCGATAACCTATACGCGAACCTCAATGCGCTGCGCAGTGGAGAGGTCGGCCCCAATAAGGGGTCGATGACTGGGTCGATGAGCCAGAGGAGCATCCAGAGTACGAGCCCAGCATTAACGTATCGCCCTCCTCCTCCTAAACACCCCCGATTCCAAGGCCCGACAAGTTCGGCATTCAGTTTCGATGTCGCGAAGAACACTCTACAGAACATGGGGTACCCCGGACTAGAAAGCGGAGAAGATGGGAATGGGATGCAAGACGATACACCTGCAGGGTCGCCGCCAATGCGACAGGCTGTTTTGCCATCGCACCCGTTTAAAGACCCGCTGTGGTCGATAACAAAAGAGGAGGCGCTACGGCTATGCGTGGTGTACGAAGATGAGATATGCATCATGTATCCATTTTTGGACATGAATTGGGTTGCGCAGGTCGCCAATACCCAGTACCGGTTCATGGAAGAGGGCTCCCCGAAGAACGGACAGAGCTCCAATGCCGAGTCGCCGAGCCCTGTTGTGGAGCAAGACCTGAATATTTTAAAGATGGTAGTGGCTATAGCTTCTGCCGTTGAATGCTCGGGCCAGAGCGAGTTTGCCAATCGTTTGTATGAGAACACAAAACGTGCTTCAGATCATATTCTGCACGCTGAGGGCGTTTCGATCAAGGACATATTTTTGGTAGTGCTTGTGGCAACTTATTACTTTCATTGTGATGAAGAGTATGTTGGCTCCGTTGCTTCTCTTGTCCACATTGCTAACTGATGACTAGGGCTCTTGCATGGCGTGTAATTGGACAGGCCTCCAGAATGTGTGTTGAGCTTGGGCTACATCGTCGGGACTCTTTGTTCAAGAATTTCCCAGACGAAGAAGGCCGTGCAAATGCCGTCCGGCTTTTCTGGTCAATCTACTGCCTTGATCGGCGATGGAGTTTTGGTACAGGCATGCCATTCGCCATGCAAGATGCAGATATTGACCCAAGCATACCTGGGCCCGTGAGTTTCCCTTCACTCCCTCGCTGAGTCACCTTTCTAACAAACGTAGCAGGAAGTCAAGATCCCTTATCTCAGTGTCATGATCTCATATTCCCGTATCGGGTCACGGGTGTGGCGGTCGGTGGCAGGCTTTGATAACCTCGCCCCGACAGATATCAAGAAGGAAGACATCGGCTACCTCGATTACCAGATTATACAGTGGCAGAAGGCTATCCCTCCTGAGCTGCAACTTCCCACAAACGGTTCACCACAATCTGTAAGTCGAGCAATGCATCGTCTGCAGGTACTCCTATACCTGCGTTGCAACCAGATGCGCATCCTGATCTACCGCCCCGTCCTCCACTCGGCAAACTCGATAATGGAGAACCTGTCGTACGCGCAGACGGTTGTTGAATTGGCGAAAGATAGCATCCATGCACTTACTCATCTAAACCAAACGACGGATATTTACCGCGCACAGCAACAGTGCTTCAACTACTTCCTCATATCCGCACTCGCCGTCATCTTCCTCGCCTCTTGCCACGCCCCTGTGCAGTTCAGCTCCCTCTGTAAAGAGGAATTTTACCTGTCACTCGAGCTTGTCCGCGGCTTCAGCTCAAAATCATACGTCTCCAAGCGCCTCTGGCGCACCATCAAGGGTCTCAAAGAAGTAGGCCCGAAACTAGGACTGGAGCAGGAGCAGACACCCGCCGTCAGAGGAGGGTCGCTAGACGATCCCCATTCTAGCGCCGCGCTAGCGATGGCCGGATTGGCTGGCCATGAGATCTCTGGTATGCATGGGTTTATGGGCCAAGATGGCCGCGGGGGGAGTAATGGAGGAAACGGACACTCGGTGTCTGCGGTTGGGAATAGTCCTATCAATGGGTTTCAAATGAGTCATGAAATGACGAATCTTTTCGAAGCAGCGCTGGGGGCGGGGACTGGTCTTCACGGCGGATATCCTGGGCCTAGTCAGATGGATGATGGGGGAGTTAGCAGTGGAGAGAATATGGTTGGGATGGGGGGGGGAGCAAACGCTTTTGGAGGCGAGGATGAGCTCTACAGACAGCTGAGAGATCTGTTTTAATTAGCGCAGGCAGATTTGGATAGGATGGAAAGGAAAATGGTAAAGTTCATTTACATGGGAGATACCAGCTCGGAAGGCGGTTGAGCGGCAATCCCTAGTACATAGGGTAAATAATTCATGATAACTAGAATACTACATTTATGGATATGTATTTGTGTGAGTGCTGGACCATTTTATAAAATTGTTCTGGGTAATAGTAACGATATTTATACAATAAATCCACTTCCTGGGATTGCGGCTCCTGAGTTTAGTGGGGCGCGGTTGCAGCCTCATGGATGATCAAGGCTCACCTCTTCTTTCTTTTTGACCTTGGTGATCTCTGAATCATCAGCGACCACAGAATCTAGGGTCTTTCCTTAAATTAGGAATGGCAGCTCTCAATGTTATTAGATTGCTACCCCAAGCCTTAAAACCACGAGATATAATCGCATTCGTATCACCCTCCAGCCGACTAAACCACGTCTTCCCCACGCGGGACCCAGAGGTCAAAGCTATCATCTGCACCATCGGCGGCCTCTCTGCCAATGAGCTCCTCCCGCACCTGGACTATGACCTTATTAAAAAGAACCCAAAGATTTTCTGCGGTTATTCAGACATCACGCTGCTCCACCATGCCATCTTTACTCAGACCGGGCTGCAGACGTTCTATGGCCCTGCCGCCATCACGCAGTTTGGGGAATATCCTAAACCAGTCGATTTTACACTAAGCCACTTTTTAAAGGTGCTCCAGAGCGCAGGGGAGCCAGTTGGTGCTCTGCCCCGCTCGGTTGAGTGGACAGAGGAGTTTCGTGACTGGGGTAACGGAGACGATGCGCTGCGGCAGAGACACTTGTATGTATAACCTCAGTGTTAAGACGCGTCATTCCATTCGCGTTTAACTAACTTGGGATCCTAGGACACCATCCACAGGTTGGGAGTGGCTACGACCAGGGCAGACTACAGGCCGCCTCTTCGGCGGGTGTCTTCCTTCTGTTCTGCAGCTTGCGGGGACAAAGTATTTCCCATCTTACCAAGATCGGATCCTCATCCTCGAGAACCCTGAGGGCGAGGTCCCCAACGGCCCCTTGCCGTACGAGCAGACTCGGTCACTAATGGCCGATCTCGTCAACTTGGGAATTTTCGAGCAAATTAGTGGATTGGTCGTTGGTAGGCCTTTCAAGTACGACGAGGAGCAGAAGAAGGAGTTCAAGCAGATGATCCTGGACCAGTGTCACGGCACAGATTTCCCTATCCTGTTTAATGTGGATATCGGACACACTGATCCTATCCTCACGATTCCTTTGAATGCATTGGCAAGCCTAGATTCCGCGAGGGACGAGTTTGCTATTTTAGAAGCCGCTGTAGTGGAGACTCCATCTTGAGCTGTAAAAGTACAAGAAGTAATATATTAATGCTAATGATACTAGTGGATTTTCCAACCCAGAAATGCTCGTACAAACTAAGAGATTTAGCTAAGACAGCCTGATATGTAATGCTAATAAGGCCCGGGAGCTAAAGGCATCCTCACGCCACGGGCTCGCGATGATTGAGACGACATCCCGAGATCCGCAATGAGAGAGATCGTTCCAAAGTCTTTCAACAGGTCGTTCCGCGAGTCGTTCAACGGCAACACCAGTAATCGCGGTATCGTCGCTAAAGAATGACCTTTCCGACTACAACGCAACTGCCAACTGAGCAGCCACGGCCTCAGCCTTTGACTTCACCTCAACAATCTGGAAGATAAACTTCGTGGTAAATAACTTCCAACCATTCACCCCCCATCCTGGGAGTTTCACCTGCTGGCGCACACAGGTGACGATCTTGGAGTTGACGACTGGGGTAGCGGTGTCCTGGACTGGGGTGGTGCGTTTAGGGGACACAGATTTGCGGATGCCGACGGAGTTGCGTCTGGGTTTATTGGGTGTCTTGCGAGCTGGCATGGTGACGATGATATGCCGGTTTTCTTGGACGAGGGATAGTTTGGATGAGAACTCGTGGGGTGAGAACTTCTTTGAGCTATTGTCGTTAGACGCTGCTTGAAAACTGGTCTGGATGGGAATATGAGAACACCAACCTTATATAATATTGGTTGAAGACTATAGTTTGAAAAATGGAAGCTGAATAGCAGTTATAGTGATCTTTAAGCTTCGTATATGGGTTTGCGAGGAACAATATTGGTAGTTATATCCAAAAAATGCTTTCGAGGTGATGTGTGAGAAAGAGAGGAAGGGCGAGATGGGAGGGCGGCCCATAACCTTTCCTGGACATTTTGAAAATGTCCAATAGAAAACGTATGGTAAATGGCTAGCCTTACCATGGTTGCACCTGCTTGATTGATTAAGGCTCAACTAGAGGATAGCTGGAAATAGAGTTCATTAGTACCATGTCTCCTGTCACCCGTTCCTGAAGTCAAATCTTGGCAGTAAGCTTCGTCTGGCGCCATTGTTTAGACTCGACGACGACGGCATGGTTGGACAACAATGAAGTCAAGGTGGCATGTTGATGAAGAGGACAGAAGGGAGAAGTGAATATAATAGAATGGCCTCGATTAAAGAAATAGATAAAGCCTATGACAATGACTATATGAAAATAACCTCTCCTTTGAAGTAATGCAATATATAATAATGGAAGGTACGATTCGATCGTGCCTTCCTGTTGAATCATTCTTGGATACAGTAAACAGCAGGTACGACTCGATCGTGCCTTCCTGTTGAATCACTTTGGATACAGAGAACTGGTCACTAGCCAAACTGGTCACTAGCCAAACTCTAAGTGAACCTGGAAGACCATGCACTCGGAAGGTCCTCTGAAAAAGAAGTATGACCGAAAATGCGTGCCAGTCCGCAGAGTATCATCCTGGCAGCGAGAACAAATCGAGAAGCGGCAGAGGCACCTCAAGAACTTCAAGGGGACAAAGTGGCAGAAATTACACCGCGAGGATGAGTTGCGAAAAGCAAAGGCAGCGGCAGATGGTATAAGATACGTGAGGTTGTCCTCAGTACGTTCCGCGTCAATTGCACCGAATAAGGTTTCGCGGGTAGCGGCAAGGAGAACTCGAGGCGTGAGATTCACTGCCAAAAAGGTACAGAACCCAGTGCCTGAGTGACCTTGAGGTGAATTAACAGCAACTGATAGAAGAATTCCCACAAACCGCGAGGGCACTTGACACAGAAGCCTACAAAACCCCGCACATATAACGAAATATCCCATACCACTTACCGCCCGGCTCCGAGAAAGTACAGGTATAGACGCGAGCCACCACCACCAACGCCAGTGACGTCTCAAAACCTCAAAAAGTTCACCATGGAAGAAAGAAGGAAGAGAAAAGGCAGTGGTGACGGTAACGCGAAGATTGCGGAGTCCATCTTTAGGCAGCTATGCGAATCAATTGAAAAAGACCCTACCAGCAAGGTTGTCAGGTCTCAAGCTAAGCTCCTCGAGGGGCTGCGCGGGAAATCACCAATCCAACAGACCAATACGAGTCTCGACCGCGCTGAAAAGCAACTTTGGCAGCTGATCCGGCAGCGCGGCGACCCGTACGACATAAAGCTCCAGGCGAGGAACGTTCAAAGGCTCAGGGCAGAATTCACACCGAGTAAGTCCCCCCCTTCGCCTTGTCTCGGGCCGATTCACTAACCCGCCCTTCAGCAGCTCCAGCCGCAGCCGAAGAAGACGCCCCTGAACGACACAAGCCGGTCAAAGCCGAGGAGAGACGGGAAGCTGCAGGGCCCTCTCCAGCTCCCGTTTCTGCCGACAAAGACGCCCGCGAAACCAGCAAGCCGACCGAACTTGGTGACCCCTTGGATCCACCCTCACCACCTCGCCACACTGCACGGCCCGTCCTAGAACCCAAACCCGCCCAAGCACAGAAGCAGGAGAACAAGCGCCCCGGTGAGCCGCTTGATACCGCAAGGAGCCACATCCCACCGCCGGAATCTCAGGCGTCTGCGTCCTCCGTTGGCGACCCCTTGGATCCATCATCGCCTGTCCGCCGTGACAGAGAACCCATCCTAGCACCCACACCCTCCCAAAGTCACCGTCAAGAAAATAAGCGACCCGGGACACCACTCGATGCCAATACGCGCGCCCAATCCCATGCCTCCGACACTTTTCCCAGCGACAGTTTCGACCCAACCTCGCCATCACACCGCGGTAGACAACCTATCTCTGTACCCAAGCCCCCTCAGGGCCAGCGACAAGAAAGCAAGCAACCTGATGCACCATCTGACGCCGACACCCGCCACAAACCGGTCCCGGAATCAGTCGCGTCCGCGTCTTCCATCGGCGACCCCTTATACGCCCCCTCGCCATCCCAGCGCGCTAGACAGCCTATTCCGGCACAGAACAAGCGCCCAGGCGCACCACTTGAGACGGGCACCCGACACAAACCAGCCCCAAATTCGATCGCTTCCGCGTCTTCTATCGGCGACCCCTTAGACGCCCCTTCACCACCCCAGCGCGGCAGAAATCCCATTCCGGCACTCAAACATTCCCACCTCCCCCGAGAAGAGACCGCGCGGCCCGGCACAGCGCCTGAATCCAGCGGCCGTACCTCCAAACGCCCCCAATCCAATGCCTCCACCTCTTCCGTCGGCTCTCGCTTCGATCTTCCCTCCCACCCGCCGCGCACACCCCAAGAACCAGAAGGCACCTCACCACCCCCCGGCAAACTGCCTGTTCTGGCACCGAAACCCTCGCAAGGTCATCGACAGGAAACCGCGCGCCCTAGCACAGCGTCTGAAGCTACCGCTCATATCCACTCCCACGCCCCAACCTCTTCCCCCGGCTCCAGCTTCGCCCGCCGCGACAATCTGCCCGTTCTAGCGCCCGGGCCCTCCCAACCCCGCCGGGAAGAAAATGCGCGGCCGAGCACAGCCCCTGAATCCAGCGCCCCGGCCCCCAAGCGGCCGCAATCAAGCGCATCAGCCTCCTCACACACCTCTACCTTCGCTATCCCTCCCTTGCCCTCTGGCGCCAGACAACCTACCCCATTATCCCGCCCCTCCCAAGTGCACCGCGAACAAACCGCGCGACCGAGCACAGCACCCGAATCCAGCGCCGCCACCAACAAACGTCCCCGATCGAGCGCCTCCGTCTCGTCTCGCACCTCCACTTTCGCTGTACCCGCCTCACCACAACGAGGGAGAGAACGCGCCCGCACTGCCACTCCACCACCGAAACGTCGCCGCGCTGCTACACCAGAAAATTCAGAGCGCTACCTCCCTAAAGACTCACCCTCCCCCCCAACCCCCCGCCCCGCATTCATCCCCCCCCGCCCCCGCTTCAAAGCCAAAACCTCCATAACCGACCGCGAAGACCGCGCCTCCCGCGCCCTGATGCACCCCGCCTCCAAGCCCCTCGCCAAGCTCCCCGACGCCGCAAAACTGGCGACGGGTGATTTCGATAGGGTGGCGAGATTGCAGAAGCCGCATCCGAGCTTTGAGAAGGCGAAGAGGGATGTGAATGCGAAGCATGTGAGGATGGTTAATAGAGCGGGGGGGAGGGGGAGGGAGGTCAAGGAGGAGACGAGGAGTGCGGCTGATAGGGTGGGGATGCCGCCTGGGTGGAGGGAGAAGAGGGAGGCGGAACGGGCGAAGGGGGGAGGGGCGGGGGCGGGACAGGTTGTTTCGCAGAGGGGGGGAGGGGTGGTGGCTGGTGGTATGTCTAGGGAGAGGGAGGAGGTTGGGCGGTGGATTGATGAGGAGTTTGGGCCGGGTGGTGGGGAGTAGGGGGGTGGTGTGTTGTGATATTTGTATCGTTGCTTACACACCGTTTGATGGATTATGTCCTACAACCCGGGGAGGCGGTAATCTGCCTACGCAAGATTTGCTGACGCTATTGTTCTGCTGGATGGCTGATTGATTTGCTGTCCGAATACCACATAGAAGAAGGCGCTGAGGCAGCGAGGCCCCGTGGCTGTGGGTGACAGGTGCGGGGATATTGGAGAGCTGAGATATCGCAGAGACAGAAGAATTGTTTGTTTGTTTTCACCTAGCATATCGTATCTCGCATCCGCGCTGAATTATTGGGCCGGTGGTGCATAGATAGATAGATATGCAGCTTTTAGATCTCAGCTATCTCTTCATCTTATCATCTTATCATCCACTCATCACACCATTTGAGTTTTTTTTTGTGATGTTTTCGTGTTTGTTGTGTGTGGCTAAATGTACCGCACCCGTTCTGGACTTAAGATCAGACATTATGTTTGATTTTCTGACTCGCAAATCCATGGCATTGTGATGTGTGTAGTAATAGCTGTTTGGCTTTGCTGCCGTAGATGTTGCCGTTGTAGGTGAGTGAGTGAGTGGTGTTGGACGTCGTCCAAAACGGAATATATCCCTTGGCGCGATATGTTGGACCCAGGTCACGTGCATATTTAATCCATCGAAGTGATTGGGCTTGCCCACCAGAGATTCGAAGACCAGGAGAATCGCTGATACACTATTTACATTGCATTCCAAAAATCCGAGACCTTCCAAAATCATTATCTACCCCACAAACACCTCCATCAAACATCGTGGGGAAGCTATGGGGACACTTTTACAGGGATAAGCTCACTAGAGACGCACATGTGGAGCCAGCAAATTTCTCACAACGACGACGACGACAACACTCACTCACTCACAATCACAACTCACACAGGCTCACAACTCACAATCACCTTCATCACCATCCCCAAAAAAAACCCAAATTCTCAAAAGAGGAGAGAAGACTTCAATTAATCAGCTCGACTGTCCTAGCTAGTACAAGTGTAAGAAAAAAGAGAAAGTTAAGTTGTGTGTCCGTGTCTGTGTCCGTGTGTTGTGTGAGTAGTACCAGCTAAACAGGCCAGTCAAGAGCCTTTCATCACTCTTTCATTTCCACCACCTCGATAATCATCAAAAAACCCAGTGCCATTTGCAAGTGCTCAAGCCAGCTCAGCCAGCCCAGCGCAAGCAAGTAATTCCCATCGTATCATCAATACCCCGTCCGTTCTCAACGAACCGAGGTCTTCGAGATGTATCATCGGCCGCCTCCGCTAGGGAGAGTGGGGGAGATAGAGAGCTCGGAATTAGAAGGGGGGTAATTTACTCCTCTTCACCCTCCTTGGCCTTCTTCTTGGACTTCTTGGTCATGGGTGCGGCGCCCTCCTTCTTGCAGTGCACGATTAAGCGGGTCCAGGACTCTTCTTTGTCCCATTCGAAGCCGGCGAGGACGGGGGCTTCGAGTTCATCATCAGCCTGTGGGAGGGGTGTCAGCTCTATTTTCCTTTGAAATGATGATGGGGGTGGGTGGATATATGGAGGGACCGGATATCCGGATGACCGGCAAGCACATACCTTCTTCCTGAACTGCTTGTAGATTGCGTCTAACGCATCCTTGATGGTTACGCCCTTCAGGTTCCGTGCCGTTACCTCGAGTCCCAGTGGGAAGTGTAGGTCGATCTTCTTGACCGGTGGTGTGGTGAGGAACTTTTTTAAGTACTCCTTGTCCTCCACAGTCGTGGGCGACTTGTTGATTCTCCTGTGATGGAAGCATGGTTAGTCTATGTTCAGATGGTTGATGATATATGTGTGGGCAAAGATAGGTATATGCATCCAGTGCGGGGTAATGGACGAGGCTTGACTTGACTTACCAGTTGAGCTTCTGGGTCTCCTTTGCAATGAGGAGATCAGTTCCTTCCTTTTCTGTTTGTCGTTCATTGTCAGCAACGTTCATCACGATGTCAGGAGCAATAGATAGCGAATTGAGGATGAAGAAACGGATGATGGATGAAGTGACGTACCTAAGTCATTGATGTTGAATACCCCAGCAGCCGTTGAGCTCATGCGGCGATGGCCCTTCTCCTTTGGTGGCGACGACGAGAGACCCTGGACGGCGGAGTCGACCTTGGTGAGGGGTACATTATCGATATCGGCCATGATGACGGTTGGGTTTGATGGAACTGCTCTGATTGAGGCGGTTGCAGTGGGTTGATGGATAGTTGAAGACCCGCTGGAGAGTCAATCGATATCAAGGTGTGAAGGAGGTGAAGTTGTATTTATAGGTGAAGGACAAACAAACGTGAAGCTTGCTTGAGGATGGTTTCGGGTTTGATGTTGAAGATGGATGGAATGAGGGGGACAGTAGAAGTGACGTTTATAGGATGCAGTTACGACGATTCAGGTACCTGACGTTGTGTGAATTGATTTGACTGATTGAAGGTGTGTGAATGTGATGGTTGGGAGGTTGGAAGGAGGAGATAGGTGGGAGGGAGATGGGAGGTAGGTGAGTGATAGGAGGGGGGGAAAGAGTAGAAGAGGGGAAGGTGGGAGGGGGTGTGATCTATGGGATGTGAGGGGATTGGAGGGGATTGGGAAGGGACTGTATGGGACTGTATGGGAATGTATGAGGGTTTAGGTGTGTCAGTGTCTCAAGGTGCCTGCCTGCCTGGTTTGTCTGGTTTGCCTGGTACAGTACAGAACAGTACAGTACAGTATTAATCTGCCACTACCATAATTGGCATTCCACAGAAACCAAGCACCCATACCATAACATACGTACAGTTACTTATCAGTACCATACTTCGATATACTATACGTACAGTACCCTGTACATCTGATTGGCATCTGGAGCGGGGGTTGCGTCCAAGTCGCGTGAGCAAGGGAAGTGTAGGAGGGCGGAGCTTGCCGCATATGGCTAGTACATTACCTGAAATCCGGGGGAGATGTGGAGTCGCAGAGCTTCGCTGCCGTCACTACTGTCGCTACTATCGCTACTATCGCTAACTGTACCCACGTAAGACCCAGCTTTGAGGGTGTGAGGTATCCACAGTAGCAACGACAAGTGATGAAGGGATGAGATTGATGAAAATGGGCAAAGTTCAGAGCAATCTGAGGGGATTTACAACTATATCAATACCGACGATACTCAAATCTACCTCTACGAACCCCTAAACTGCGAAAAGACGACATCCTCATACTACACTTCCACAGTAACTTGACGCCCACTGGGTAACACCATCCCCCCCCCGAGCGATCCCAAGGCCCCAGACCACTTGATTGGCTGGCTGTTTGCTCATCGCCGTCATTTCCGTATCACGCGTTATCAGCCAGCCAGTGTGACGACTGCACCGCCCGAAACCCCCTCTCTTTGTCACAGTACCTGCGTCCATTGAGCACGTAACGGAGGGAGGATGGTACTGTACGGATGGGTAGAGGGTACCTCGGTCGGGGTGGCAGTTGTGATGGTGATGGACGAGTTGGGGATAGGAGGGACGACGTCTTCTACAGTAGGAGTTTAGGTGAAACATTGGTCATCACGGGACTGAGGTTGGTAGTGGGAGCAAGACTGCTTTGACAACACTGGAGCAACTACCTGATCCGGAAGGTTTTGGATAGCTTCATAGCAAGATGAAGCCATCCATCACGCCCATCTTGCTATGGGCGTGAAATACCATTACTTCAAATCTCATCACACCCCCCCCGTCTCGTACTACGCTACCTTGTTACCCCGCAAGTGTTTACAAGAACGGGTTGCTTACCTCATTCAAGTCCTCGATCTTTGATGCATGACTTATAGGGGCTATCTCTTACATACAGCGGGGTTGAGAATGAGGCCTTTGATATATGAAACTGACAGTGGACCCCTCACAGCAGACTCAAGAATGAGAGACATTCTTCACGACCACACAGTGCAGGGACCACACAGAGCAAAGGACTCAAGAATGAATATACATACTGCACGAAAACAGTATAAAATAGATGGTTAGCCCCTCATAATGGACTTGAGAATGAATGGGCATACTGCACGACCATACATAACAGCAGGCTCAAGAGTGAATGAGCATACTGTATGAGCATACTAGACGACCATATAGAACAAGGGACCCAGGAATGAATAAACATGCTGCACGACATGCCAAAAGAACACCACTTTTATTTCTATCCTCTTGCATCCTTCACCCAACATCTACGAATGCCCAACAATCTTCTTCGGCTGATACAGCTCCTCCAAATACTTTTCCTCCTCCTCCGTCAACACCTTCCCCCTCCCCCCCAGTGCCTCATCAATCCTCTTAACACTACTAAACCCCACAATCGGACTCGTAACCCTCTTCCCCACCCAAGCAAGCGCAACCTCACTATTCGTCCACCCCCTCTTCCCCGCCACCTCCCCCACCCTCTCCACAATCCTCCTATCAACCTCCCCCAACTCACTCCCCTTACTCCTCTCCGTCTTCCCCTGCTCCTCCGCCTTCCTCGCCAGCGCCCCTCCCGCCAGTGGCGCCCAGGGAATCAAACCAACGCCAGTCTCGTTACAGAAGCGGATCATCTCCCGCTCCTCCTCGCGGTAGAGGAGGTTATAGTGATTCTGCATACTCACGAACTTCGTCCACCCCTTCTGCTCAGCTACGAACTGCATCTGCGCGAACTGCGTGGCCCACATGCTGCTCGCACCAATATAGCGTACCTTCCCCGACTTCACCAAATCGTGCAGCGCCTCCATAGTCTCCTCGATAGGCACGGAGGCGTCAAAGCGGTGGATCTGGAGGAGATCAACATACGGCGTATCCAACCTCCTCAAACTCTCATCCAGGGCCTTAAAAATCGCCGACCGCGAAAGACCGTGGTTGTTCACGTAATTCTTGTTAGCCTTCAGCAGTTTGCTGTCGAGCAGCGCGCCGCGGTCGCTGAGGGACTCCATTACGGCGCCGTTGAGCTTGGTTAGGATGACCAGCTTGGAGCGGGGGATGGAGTATTTTTTGATGGCTTTGCCGATTATTTCTTCTGAGACGCCGTTGGAGTAGACGTTCGCGGTGTCCCAGGTGTTGAGACCGCGGTCGTAGGCGGCTTTGAGGAGGGGGAGGGCCTGGGGGAGGGGTGTTAGCTTGGTTCATCGTTGAGTTGCTGTGCTTGCTTGCTTGTATCTGGTGCGCGGGGATGGTGATGGTGCAAGGGGATCGGGGATTGCCTGTTCAGAGCAAATGGATTGGAATATGAAAATCAAGAAGGAAGTAAAAGTGAAAGTGGAAGTGAGAGAGTTAGAATGAAAGAGAAACACACCTCATCCTCCTCAATAACCCAAGGCAGCGTCTCACGGCTTCCAAAACTCATAGCCCCCAGAATCGGGACGGAGACCCTCAGCCCGCTCTTCCCCAGATTCACATACTCCGCCTTACTACTCTCCAATCCCGCCGTGAACTCCTTGGAAGGTGTCGCCATGGTATCTGATTCCTGTTTAATCGCTTGTTTGGTTTATCCTCTAATTCCCGTGGCTTTCAGTCTTTGGAATAGAAATAATTTCTCGAATTGAAAGAGAGTTGTTGATTGAGTATATATACATCCCCTCTCCAAACACAAGCTCCACTATCGCACCTTCCCCCCCAACCCCCACTTCAACCCCTCCATCACATGGCGTTTCCACACTTAATAAACCCCACCAATCCCATTACGCCATCACGGACAATAGAAGCCGTAACCCCGACCACCTTATCCCACCCCCTCATCGCCCACGAACCCGCTCAATGCAGCTACCACAGTGGATCCCCCTGCTTTGTCATCTACATGCGCGTCGGCATTAATACTTGCCGTCCCTGTGAGAATGCAGTATTACGACATCGAGAATGGGAAACTTATCAAGCAACCCAGTGGACTAATGCCAAAGAGGTAGCGGCGTGGATCAGGCCCGTGGTTTTGGTCGGATTTAATAGGATTTAAGGTTGGTTGTTCCCGTTTCGTTGCAAAGGACGGATGGGTGTGAGTCAATGGATTTTTGCGGGCGGAGAATTGGGGGTGATAATTGCCGGGTTTGGAAGGTAAGGTATATTTATGGGGTTTCGCTTCTCCTATTTTGGAGGGGTTTGATGGGAGATGTTTAGGGAGGGAATATATGCAGGTTTGTATTGAGTTGTCTATTGGTTTTTGGTATATTTTTGTCGTGTCCGTAAATGCATCATTATTGTCATTAAAATCGTCTCTCATCTAATGCACCCTCCACCTGCCCTCTCGCTCATGAAAATGCAATCTCACCAGCCGTTCATTAAAATAGTCTCTCATTCAATGCAACCTCCATCCCGTCCTCCCTCTCATAAAAAATGCAACTCTCCTCCCCCCCCCTCCCCCCCTTCCTCCTCCTCCCCAACCTCACCTCCCCCGCCCCCTCCTCCCCCTCAAACCTCTCATTCCCCACCATAACAACCTTAACCATATTCCCAAACCCCACCGCGACACTCCTCCTCCCCACCCTCGCCAGCGTCTCACACCCCGTCACAAAAAGCTGCTCCCCCCTCCCCCCCTCCCCGGCAAGATCAACACTATGCCGTTCCCCCTTCACCGACAGCGTCCACGCCTCCCAGCCATCTGTTTCGTCGGTTTTCTGACCCCGCGGCGTGCCAGCGCGACGATGGCGGAGGCCTGATGCGCTGCTGCTGCGGGAGGGGAAGTCAGAAGGTGATGAACGGCGCGAGGCGCGGTGTTTGGTTACGCCTACGATGGCGCCGCATGGGAGGGCTTGCCAGGCCCCGTCGTGGGGGACTTTGTGGGTAGTGAGGGTGGCAGATGTCCAGGTGCTGCAAGATGGGTTGCTGGAAGGCTGCTGGGGAGCTGTGCAGATGAGATCGCCATCTTGGGAGGGGGAGTAGGTGCGGAGAATTGGGTTTCCGGTGGAGCGACTGTTGTAAGCCAAGGAGAAAGACGCGAGCCCGTTATGACCGCAGAAAGCGCTTCGTTTGACGGAGTGAAAGCACTGGAGTGATGAGGGTCTAGCATCGAGGTCGGTAAAGGTGTGGATGGTGGCTTGGGAGGAGATGTGGATTAGGATTGCGGTGTTGTCGGTGATGGCTAGGAGGAGGCCAATTTTGGGGAGAGGAAGGATGGATTTGACTTTTTGGGAGGGCTCAGGGGTGAATAGTGGGATGGTGATGGAGTCCCATTTGTCGTCGAGCTGGGAGGCGAGATGGATGGTGCATTTTGTGGTGAGTACGGCGATGTGGAGAGAAGGCTCTGCATCTGCGGTGGTAGCTAAGACGTGTTAGATCAGGGTTCTAACGGGGAAATATTCTCCCATATGAAATGGTGATAGAGCTTACGTTTTGCCACAAACTGTTTGGCGGAGGAAATCAGACCCTCCCATGGCTGTAATTCAATAATCTGATTCGCAGATTCAAGGTGAAAGTTAACCTCTATCAAGGACCCGCTCGTCCAAACAATCATCAAAGAAGCAATCGCTCCAAGTTTGGGAGATTTGAACGAGAACAATGGAGGCGCTCGAGTCTCAGTTCCAATAATACCAGATGGGCCCCACTGCTTCTCGTTGATATTCCACAGCATCAGTCGGCCAGTCACAGAAAGAAGCGCGACCCATTCTGCCTGTTCATCGATTGCCATAGCGAGGATCGGAAATGGGTACAATTCATTGGTAGTAGGTGATATATAGTGACTCCGATCGTTTTGACGTATATCCCAGACCCTAATACGGCGATCTAGACCAACAGAAACAACCACGCCATCTGGCGATGCAGAAAGCATGACAACGTCAAGGTCATGTCCTGGAGTCAGCGTGGTAACTGTCATCAATGGATCCTCCTTATGAATCGTGCCATCGTCATCATGGCTCGTATCCTCCTCGTTCCAGAGGAGATAATTCATGAGCAATGAAACGGCAGCAACAACTATCAGAACGCTGACAACAAAAATAGTTGACTGATTTCTGGCAAAGTCATAAGCGGCGGGCAGGAACCTTCGGACGCCTGCGTTGGTTGGTGTTCGGTCCGACGACTCGAGCACAAATACTAAGGGGTCGTAGACGCGAGCGATGTAACTATGCATATCTGGCTTGATAACGTGAATGACTTCCCGAGCGGTCTCATGGTCCTGCATTCGGAGCCAGGCTGTTGGGGACCTCGCTTGGTTGATGTCAACAGATAGTTGTGAGACTGGAGGAGATGATAATAGCTGATGGTCTGGGCGAACGAATTGCAACGCTCGTGATAGTGTTCGAAGCGGAGATTCATTGTCGAAGAAGTGCCCTTGTAAAACTAAGATGAAGCAGATCATTACAATGGTGCCAGCAATGCGTGTGGAAATTGGAGTTTTGCCACTGAGAACGGCGTTCACCCACGCATTTGTGCTCTTCGGCTTTTCAGCACCAAGTTTTTTGCGTTGGGATTTCACGGTTTCTAAGGAGTCACTCAGCTCTGTTCTTCGGACATCGACGCTCAGGACGGCCACGAAGAAGGTAAGTAGCAGGACGAAGTCAAAGATCAAGGCAACTGCTGCAAAGATGCAGAAGGCAGCAACACCAGGAGCGACGACTTTAGATAGGAGGTAGAGGATCAGCAAATCCTGGCCGACGCCAGCCAACGCAATAGGACCTGCCTGGCCAAGGGCCTCAGCGATTCTTGACGATGTCTTGCTCTGAGACGGAGTTATAATAACAGCGTTTACGAGACGGAACATATTCTCCAATCCAACTGCCACGACAACGAAGGGATATACCTCTCGAGGGACTCTTGAGAGATCAATCTTTAGGATGGCACAAATTGTGAAGCTCCCCATGATAGATATCACCGTTTGCGCGACAACCGTCAGCATCAGACCGAAACGGGACTTGAGCGCCCGCAACTTCGTCAAGCTCAGTAAGAAGTAGATTACTGTAATGCTATACGCAATTGCAAGGAATATGTCATCTTGAAGCGAGAGTGGTTGGAACTTAAACTCATAGACTTGGCTATTGTTTACTCGTCCATCTCGTGGATACATGCGCCACGGGCTGTTCGATGACTGTGCCAATACCTGGGCCTGCCTCTCCCATTGCCGCCCAACAGGAGAGTCTAGCTTGTGAACCAAGGTTATAACCAGAGCATCGGCAGCTACCAGGCGGTGATCTTCGAAGCGTTTGCCACTAAACACAATCGAGTGTCTGAGAGTCACATTGACTGATGTAGAGCGCTGAGAACTTTCATTTATAGTGGAAACAATGTCATCATCTTCGGCGATGGCGTCTGGAGAGCAGGACCAGTATAGAAGCGGAGAATGGAAGAACCACGACTGCTCACTAAGACCATTGATAGCATGAAAGGAGTCTCGCATTTCTAAGCTGAGGGGCGCATCATGGCCCACAGATTTTCCGAGTCCCGCGGATAGCTTGGGGTCGAAGTTGATCGTTTGCCCCAGCAGTGCATCCTGGATCTCCAATCCAGCTAGTAGCACATCCCGCCCCAGGGCTTTCATATAGCTGCCGTGGACCCATATAGATCTCATTACAACATCTGGTTCGGTGCCTATATTTTCCTGTACTGGCTGCGCAGCTGTCCAAACGTGGTGGGGTAAGTTCGAGGCGCCATTTGTGAAGTTGTTCGTGTAAAGAAATGGAAATGGGTATATTAAACATGTCGCTAATGCTACTGATATCAATATCGTAATGACTGGGTGTCGAGAGGCTTCTCGTCCATATCGTGTGAAGCTGCGCCGAAGGGGATGTGCGGGGCTAAGACTCGGAGGTTCAGTCGTCCTAATATAAGTGTTAGATGCCAAACAATAGCCCAGAATCTGCTTGAGATATAGTACTCACCCTCTGAACGGGTATAGGAAGTACCAGATCATCGCAACAGGTGCGCTACGCTGGTAATGTTGAGGGGCTGCGTTCAGCCAGTTGCCCAGCAAGCAGGTAGATGCTTGATTTCATGGAGGTAAGGCTTTGTCTTTGAAGATATCCACGCTGCAGCCAAGAGTAACAAGTGGATATTCGTCCCAAATGTTATTGGCGAGTTTGGGCTCCTGTCATCGTAAAATAACTTCAAGGGGAGTGGACAATTCAATGGTTTGATGTTTTGTGCGTTGTCTTGACATATTGTCTTACCTCCATGTGTTGCCTTCATGCCGCCTGGATAAAGGGTCTCGGCTAGCTTATCGAAGCCCCGGCGACAAGATAACGCCTGGTACATACAGTACAGTAGTGGCCGCCGCCAGAACATAAGGTTCTAAGAACGAGTACGACAGTATCACAAAATACCTTATCTATGAAGAATGTGTGATCCGGCCTACCGCTGTGTCGGCCATTTTCTTCAACGGTGCTATGCCACTTTCCAGACGCCGAATTGGTCCTCGGTGGGCGCCGTAAACCACACTGGTCCCCAGTTGCCGACAAAATAGGACCCGATTCTGTGATTGTTAGAAAGGATGATATTTGGAATGTCTTCGGGCGTGTCTTTTTCTACGGTACCTCAGATCTTGATGGGCCACCGAAGATCATCAGAGCTCTATTTTTCTGCCCTACTTTTCGAACCGTAGGGCACGGCTCGACTTCAATATTGACGAGATCCGTGCCTTAATCTATCGACGACAGGGCATTCAGGCACGAGCCCCCTCTGTAAGGCTACAGGAGAATGATTTACAACAGGCATCCGAGTATTACTCCCGGAATTGCAAATTAATAGTGAGTCCGTGGCCTTCAACAAACACACAGACATTCTCGGAGCCCATCCGTCCCGCACAGCCTGAATGAATCCTCCCACAGCGCTGGAACAGTTTCGTGGACACCGAACGGACTCCCTTCCTCCGCGCGGCCTGCTTATCTTATGAGACATTCAGAGCGCAGCGTCTGGCATAAGTTCAGCCACCGCTCTGTTATACCCCTAAAAGCCGAATGCGACCCTGAACTCGCTATCCAACAAAAGCACTCGGATAAAAATCCGCACGGGTAAAAGCAACAGCAAACCGAAATACGAACCCCAAGAATCCCATCCCGCGCGCCCCTACAACCCGATCCCACGCCCTCATTAAAAAACGCGTTTAGCCAATTTATCCTCTCGTGGTCTATTCCCCAAACGGGCCCAGGGGCAATCTTAACAACCACCTAAATCAGGAAACAAATTACAGCGCACGCGAGAGCGAGCGGAGCCCCCGAGCACTCCCTACGTCGATCGCTGAAGAGCAGGGCCTCGTCATTAAAGACCAAAATATTGCCCGGTGTCAAAGCGGCGCATCCTTAACCCTGCCGAGCTGTGATGAGCTGAACCGCAGTGCCTCAAGCTTCTGGCTTCTGGCTTTGCACTGGCATGGAGTGGATTACCACCAGCAGTAGTGTCGGCGCGGTCCGTGCGAGTCTTCACACCAGCACCCAATTGCGGGCCTTGAGTTGCGGAGTGGGTGGGTTTCGATGTGCGGGGGATGCGGCGGGCTAGAGAGGGGCTACTGTGCGTGTCGTTCTGGAACTTGTGGGATTGGGAGTTAGTCGCTGGAACGGGGCGGTAGTGGTGTGAAGAATTTCTCCGATAGGGTGTTGTGAGGATGGGTTGCTGAAGGATTTTGCGGAGGCTGTTGGAGGGGATGGGTTCGAAACGACGCGTGTGCGGTAGGTATAGTAGCTGCAGGTTGTGGGCTGTAGGATGGGGACATGTTCGGATATCTGCTTTTCAAAGTGGTGATAAAGACGAAGAAAGGAAAGGAGTATCGTGGTCAATGAATTGAAATAACACAGAGTTCAAGGAGAGGGTATCAAATTTTCGTTAGTAGGGAATCATAAGTAATTATATAGCTAGATAGACATTCTAGACACGCTCAACATTAACAATTTCGCCATTCGCCGCCAAAGCCACCTTCTTCTTCTCTAGCGACGTCCTAACCGGCGTCGACGAGCTGAAGATCTCATCCAGCTCCTCGAGCGTCCTGTTCTTCGTCTCCGGAATGAAAACATAGACGCACGTGGCCTGCACGGCGCACCAGATGCAGAACACAATATACGTCTTCCAGCCAATGTTCTCCAAGGCGATTGGCCACGCAAATTGGTTGAGCAGGTTGGCTACGTTGACTGCCAGGCCGGAGAAGGCCATGCCCTTTGCGCGCATCTCGAAGGATAGGACTTCGACGGGGAACAAGGCCTGAAGAGGCGTGAAACCGATAGAGTAGACCGAGCCGAAGAGGAAGATAAAGAGGAGCATGACGTCTGCGGCGGCCTTGTTCTTTTCTCCCGACCCTTGGTAGATGCCGGAAGAAATGCACATGCCCGCCCAGACAAGACAGCACGCAATGTTGCCGAATAAGAGAAGCGGGCGGCGCCCGACGCGGTCGACGAGGACGGCGCCTACAATGGCGAAGAAGAATTGCTGGAAATTGTTGGCGAGGTTGAGGTTCGCTTTGGGGATGGTTTCAGTGACGCCCGCGGTGTCGAGGACGGCGGAAAGGAAATATGACAACACAGAATTGCCGGCCCACTGGCCAAAGACGGATATCATCACGTTGCATAGAAGACGATAACGCGACGAGCGCGATCGGAAAAGAGCGCTGTAATCCCACCAGCGCTTGTCGGAACCGTCCATCTCAAGATACTCTTCGTACTCGCGTAGTTGAAGCGTGACCCATATACTATCCGGATTGCCTTCGCCGTGATATTTGGTCAACATTCTTTTGGCTGCGTCGAACTTCCGATTGACGTAGAGCCACCTGGGAGATTCCGGGAGGAAGAACACCAGGATGACAATTATTCCAGAGAACAGCAGTTGTAGCCACACCGGTATAGACCATGAAACCACCCCTGTGAGATTGTCTGCACCGCGAGCAGCTGAGCTGGCGACAATGGCGCCGGTAAACCTAAGAATTATTAGAATTCTGCCGTACCAATTGGTCCAAAGGACTTACCAAAACGTGTTATACAAGGCCGTCACAACACCACGGTGGGCCGGGTGAGAAACTTCGACGACATACATGGGCCCAGCCGCAGACGCAATATTGACACCAAAGCCCAGCAATACACGACCAGCCATAAATTGAGCAGTATTCGCATTCCCCGTCGTCAATCCTTGAATGATCGTACCGCAAACGACAATTATAGCGCCGATAAACATGCCAACTCTGCGCCCGTAGCTATCCAGCGCCGGACCAACAAATGGTAGCGATACAACACCACCAATCTGATACATGGCAGACACAAGCGCTTGCCAAGGGCCTGTCGCTTTTCCATGGAAATAATCGAGGAATTGCTGATTGATTGTGAGCGCGTTAAATAGGGAAGCGTCATATCCGTTCATCGTCGAGCAGAGGAATCCCAGCAAACAACATAGGTAGAGTACCACCGACACGCGCGAAAACGCACGAGGCGGCTCGAGGATAACGGCTTGGTTGAATGCTTCATTTCCGTTGATGACCTTTTCCTCAACTATATCCTTTGGGTTATCCTATATTGTTAGTACCGGCTCTTGAAAATTGCGAGTTCCCCGGCTCACCTGGTCATCGTTGGTCGTAGATCGGGTGATGGGGTCGCCTCGGCTCTTGTCGTAGTAGTCGGTCATCTCCATATTGAGGTTGACGCCGCTGGACGAGGAGCCCCGTCGGTTTGTAAACATGCAGTTTCCACCCTACAACAGAGCCGCTCTGTTGGCACAATCCGGAGATCCAAGGGAGGCTAGAGACGAATATCTCGATTTTTTTGAGTGCGGCATGGCAAGCAAGCAGAGAGAAAAGTTTCTCCGGGGAGAGAGAGGGGATGGTGTACATACATACTTTCCAGCCAACAGTCACTAACGGAATGTTAACAGCTTTCTAGGATGGCGGGCCGTGTGCTCGCTCACCACACTCCCGCCACGCGAAGAGGGCTGTCTTTCCCCAAGTTTCACCCTTCTCCCACACCAAGCGCATTTTAATGCATGTAGATGTACGTACCCAAAGATAGTACAATACTGTAAACCTGGGCGGAGGCATGGATTCCGCTGGGGCTGGATGGATGTCTCTGGAGTAAGCCACAGTAGGATTGGTCTGTGGTTGGCTCATGGCATCCACACCAGTCTTATTATGTCCAAGATACACCCAAAGCAGCACGCTTTTGGCAGACGAGACAGACCAACGCCGACTGAGCCCTGTTATCACAGTTGCGCATTCTCACTCGGTCCATGGCGGTAACAATTTCAATGATCAACACTTAGTGGTATGTGCCTACCATGTTCATTGGGTGAGTGGGCATCTGTGCATTTTGCGAGAAGGTCGCCTGCCAAATTCTGGGGCGAATTGTGCGAAGTAAGCCAGCGGGATGTGTGTATTGAGAGTGGTGGCTGCTTCATTTCGAAGTAAATGCGGGGGATATACTGGGACAATGTTGCCGTCCAAGACGGACCAAGAAGGAGGACCCTGGAGTGGACTTGCACCTCAAGTTTGCACTGTAAATGTACGTCCAAGTACATCCCCTCGGCACCCCAGATTTGCATTCCGGATAATGGCCATGCGATGCCAAGCATCACAGGTGTGTTGCCGAATTGCTGTATGAGGTCTAGCATCATGGAGCTGACCCTCCGGATAAATACTTCGCCCAGTCGGGATAAAGATGGAGTAAAGTGCGGTCTGCACCGCAAAGTAGTCTGTGATCAAATTCTGGCCCTTGCAACCATGGGTATATGTGTAGAGTACGCGATAGACACAGGGTAACTTAGAGTATAGAGTGCTCTATAGAGTATGTAGGTATAAATAAATATCCTCTCAACATGGCAAATTTGAGAATCCCATCGTCTCCATTGATATGTTTCCACTTCACCGCTTCACCGCAAAGGAAAAAAGAAAAAGGAAGAATAGAGAGTAAGGGAGTGAAACAGAGTCTCACGCGGGATAATGTCACGACGAGCCACTCGCTCTCAGACCGCCTCTGGTCTCTCGGATGCACCGTCGGCCCGACGAAAAGGAATGTTGGTAGAGACGACGATTGGTGCTCTGGATGGTGTGGCATATGTAGACTTCTCCGCACGACGACCCTCCATACAATATTGCTCCGCTTCAGCGCGCTACTCGTACAGCGCTCGTATTCCGGGGTCTGCGGGGTTTGCATGGGGTTGAACCACTTGGTCCCAAAGCGATTACCGGCATGAGTGGCACTTCTACTGCATCCATTATTCAGAGTTTGTTACTGGTGCCGGAACATCATTTAAAGGTGCTCTATAAGGACCGTATAATCATTGTAGAGTCAAGGGCATCTTATATATGGCTTCACAAATGAAAAGTAAGACCCCTTGTGAGTGGTGGTTTGTATATCAGTTCTTTCTGTCTGATGTCTGCTGTCTTCTCTCTGGTATTATTGCATGGTACACAAGGCCTGTATCCACACCCGATATCTAGTTGTATCAAGTGTCCTCGACTCTCAGCTTGGATCCCCCCTGACAAACAGGTCGGGGATTAGAAAAATTGCCTCTGAGAGTTCCCTGGAAAAGATTTAGACCACAATTGCACCTGCTACTTTCTTCCCCTTCTTCTTCTTCGCCTTCCTGATCTTGCGGCAGACCTTCTTAGCCGTAGCAGCGCACACCTTGAAAGGCTTGGCCATCTTGGTTCTGACCTTGCGGCACAAAACTGTCATGCGGCTGGCCAAGATGTCGTAGTAGATGCGATCTTGACGATGAGTCGTAGCCTCTCCTTGGGCTGCAACAAGCTGGCGGAGCGACAAGGCCTCATTATCGTTGAGCATACAAAGGAGAGTGCAGCAACACTTGATAATCTCGAGAGACGCATCCAGGTAGGTTTGCAGCACGTCGATAGCCGCCTCCAACTCCTCCACGGTGGCACCCTTATGATTGCGGAGACGCTCCTGAGCAGCATCAGTGGCCTCCCACTGCTGTCCAATGGTGTCCCAGAGCTCGCTATATTTGCAGTAGATGTGGAACTTTTCCCCGTGAAGATTCATAATCTCCTTGCACATGGTATTGCCAGGCTCGCCTGCGATCACGTCAGTGATAGGACTTCACAGGGTTCATTATCAATACATACGAGTTGGGCGTTGGTCACCGAGGTCGAGCATGAGTGTCCTCAATTCCTCCTGAGTCATCATCACGACGCCTGTGGGTTGATGTTAGCATGGTGCCAGTTGGCAGCAGCAAGAGGGCTTCTCTCACGGGAGTAAGGAGCAGTTCCACGGAGGTGGATGGCATCTTGAATCTGTTTGACACGCCTTTTCGCATCATACCTGTCGGCTGGGGACATGCTAGCCATGTACAACTTATGCTTGCACGACTTCTTCATGGCTGCGAAGTTGGCGTTTGAGTGTTGTTGTTGGTTTGCAATGACGCCCAAACGCCAAAGTCGAAGTTAGGGCTTTGGCGTGACCCCCGTCGCCGCGGCTGGTGTCTTGTTGCCGTTGGGGGGTCATGGGAATGTGACCCCCGCGGCGGCTGGTGTCTCGGCGTGCACTTTTGCCGCCTAAGTTGTGGGATGGCCACCCACCGCTTGCTGTGGCTGAAGGCTCATTCCAGTTGAGCCCCATCACAGCTTGAGACTCACTATGAGCCTCACCACAGCTGGAGTATCATTTGAAGATAAACTCCATAGCTGTAAAAGACTCTTTCTCACAGCCAGAGTCTTCTTCTTGTCTTATCCTCATAGATGGAGCCTCCTTCTCACAGCCAGAGTCTCCCTCTCCCAACTAGACACTCGCTCCAGATTGAGCCCTATCATGACCAGAGACTCATTGTGGTGTGAGCCACACCACAGATGAAGTGTAATTTGGAAATGAACTCCTTTATTGTAAGAGTTTCTTTCTCACAGCCATTGTCTTCTTCTTGTCTTATTCTCATGGCTAGAACCTCTTTTTCACGACTGGAACCTCCGTTCCGTTGGAGTCTTGTTCGGGGCCGGTATCTGTGTCTCTCTTTAGCTGGTGCTCCAAGGAGACCCCTTTATGTGCTATAGTATGTTTTTTCATGGGCTTTTCCATTGTTGGTCTCCCTTTTACTGCTAGAATCTTCTTCTCGCAGCTGGACCTCCTTTTCGTTTGTGGCCGCTGTCTTTGTCTTTCGCTTTAGCTGGTGCTCTAAACATACCCCTTTATGTGCTATAGCATGTTTGTTTTTATCAGCTTTGTCATTGTTATGGTCTCCTTCTCACTGCTGGAGTCTTCTTCTCGGAGCTTGAACCTCCTTGTCGTTGGAGTCTTCTTGTTCGTGGCCGGTATCTTTGTCTTTCTATTTTCTCTTTAGCAGATTGTCCAAACACTCTTGTACTTGCCATGCAACGATGCTAAATATCTTTATAGGTATAAATGAAGATGGAAGAAAGCGTTCTGTGCTCGGTAAAGGATTTCGTCTCGGCGGCATATCATCAAGTTGAAAGAAGCGATGTTGCATCACAAAGGGTTCTTTGTGGCCGGTGTCTTTGCCTTCCTCTTCAGCTAGTGCTCCAAGCGCACTCCTTCATCTGTTATGTATAGAGGCTAGTGTCTTTATAGATATTAACGGAGATGGAAGGAAAGCGTTGCGTGCTCGGCGAAGGATTTTCTCTTGGCGACATATCATCAAGCTGAAGGCGGTGGTGTTGTATCACGGAGGTTGTTTGTGGCTCTAGTTTATTTATGGTGCGGTTGGCGGTTGGAACAATACTATTATTCGCTATGGCGACGGCCTCGACGGCCTGAGGCCGTCGAGTCCACCGAGTCCACCGAGTCCATCGAGGCCGCCGAGGCAACTATCTCCTTGCCTAGCCCCTATACAAAATATATCAAACGCTAGAGACAATGCTATTATTCGCTATGGTGACGACGGTCTCAGGCTATAGAGTCCATCGAGGCCGCCGAGGCAACTATCCCTTTGCCTAACCCCTATACAAGATATACCAAACGCTAGAGACAATACAGTCCCCCCCTTTTGACAGTCACTTTCCCTGCAGGCAACTTATGCGCTCAGCCTCAGTGTCCAATGGCCAACTGGAATCATCTATCTGTTAATTTGGCAAATACTTCGATGGCGCAATCATTGAAAGTGGAATTGGTAGAGTGTCGCCATGGTCTGATATCAAGCCAAAAAACCTCTTATACCAAATCATTCGTGTGTGGAATATTATGTTTATGTTGAACCAGTGATTGATGTTATGTTCCACTCGGTTTCCCACATCCCAAAGATTCTTTATGGGAAACTTGCTCTTCTGTTTTGGATCCATCAGCTGGTTCATTATTTTCATAGACGCCTGGATCATCCTCTGTAAAGTGCCAGATTTAGCAAACCCCTCGAACAGCCCAATAAAGTGCATCATTCCCGGTATCCCTACTATCATCACCTTTTCCTCCTTAAATATGGCTTCAAAGAATTTGGTGTAGAGTCTAATTCCCGAGTTCCATAGGCAAAGGTATCTCTCGAGCGGCTCACATACTGTAGGGACGGTGAGTACCCAGAGTGGTCTCATGTATGCACTTGCGGCTGGATTTTGTCAGAACAAGCATATGCGTACATATTAGATTGGGGTTTCATACTGAATATGACCCTAAAAGTTTCATAATCTATCGGGTTCCAGCATGGGTGGGACAGATCTTCTCGCCATGCTCCGACAAAGTTATTTGGGCGTGCTCGTGGAAATGTTCGCGGAGAGGCTGCTTCTTCTTGCCGTGTTCTTTTGCCAATACCTCTATAGGCGAGAGTTTTTCTTTGCTGACCGGGTGTCTGATTTCCAGGCGCTGACGCAGCTTTCCAGGTTAAAAAAATCCCACTGTGCGGGTAAGTTATCATACCTTGTTGTGATCCCTGTTCCTCAACAGCTTTTTCTTTGCCTTGAGCATCTAGAGACTGTTGTTTTTTTTCTGCAGCATCGAGCGCCTTCTGCATACCTGTTCGCGCCTTCTCGAACTTGTGAGCGAGGGCCATAAGTTCCTCCCAATGTGACGTGCTGACATTGGTAATTCCCTTAGCCAAAATTTCCTGGTATGAGAGTCCCATTGCCGAGATAGTTGCCTTGTGCTCATCGGTGAGCAACTTGATCGCCTGCTTGATCTCGTCTGGTGGCGAAGCATGTTTCGCGTCCTGCGCTTTGCCCTCGCCCTTTCCATCTAGTGGCTCTGGTTGTTCGACTGCTTTACCTTTTCCCTTGTCATCTGGCGATTCTGGTGGTTCTGTAGCAGTGCCTTTCCCTTTATCATCTGGCGGCCCGGGCGGTTCAGCAGCTTTGCCTTCCCCCATTTCATCTGGCAATTCTGGTGGTTCTGTAGCCGCGCCTTTCCCTTTATCATCTGGCAACCCTAACGGTTCAACAGCTTTGCCTTTCCCCTTTTCATCAGGTGGCCCCAGTGGTTCAGCAGCTTTGACTTTTCCTTTGCCTTTGTTATCCAGCAACCCTGGTGGTTTAGCTAATATGTCTTCGCTTATGTTATTTGGCGTCTGAACTGCTTTGTCTTTGTACTCGATATCCGGCAACACCATCGTTTGGACCGATTTATCTTCGGTTTTTGTATCCAACGTTTCAACTGCTTTGTCTTTGTACTTCCGATCTGGCAGCTCCGTCATTTGTACCGCTTTATTTTTGCTTTTGCCTTTAGCATCCGGCAGCACTGTCGTTTCGACCGCATTGCTTTTGCCTTTGGCATCCAGTCCCTCCAATGGTGTATCTGTTTCCCCTTTACCTTTGACATCCGGTGGCTCTGATAGTTCGACTAGTTTTCCTTTGCCTTTGACATCCGGTGGCTCTGATGGTTCAACTACTTTCCCTGTGCCTTTGGCATCCGGTGTCTCTGATGATTCAACCGCTTTCCCTTTCCCTTTGCTATCTGATGATGGCTGCAACGGTTCAACCACTTTGATTTTGCCTTTAGAATCTGGCAGCATCATAGTTTGGACCGCTTTATCTTTGCCTTTAGCACCAAGTGGCTCTGATGGTTTATCTGTCTCCCCCTTGTCTATGCCATCTGGCAGCTCTGGTGGTCCAACTGCTTTTCCTTTGCCTTTGGCATCCGATGATTCTGAAGATTCAACTGCTTTCCCTTTCCCTTTACCTTTGGCCTCTGCCGTTGGCTTCACTGGTTGAGCTACTCTCCCAAGTCCTTTGGTAAATTTCGGTAATCGTATAACGGATGTGCCAATGACTTTCGGATGCTTAGGCTGTTCCGCCTCTTCGTCTTTGTTTTTACTCTTAACGACAGTCTTGACTTCAGGGCTGACTTCAGTACGTCCAATATCAGTATTGTAACCCAATGGAACTCCATTCTTACTCACCTTGAATATGCGGGACATGTATCTCCCACCCAATCTCCGTTTGCGTGCCCTGCGATCTATACTGCGGCGTGCTCCAATTAATAAGATTTGTGACATTAAAATGAGCGAGTTTCTCGGAATCGTCTTTGAGCTTTTCAGCTGACTCCAATTTTCCCCAATATAATACGCGGGGACGGGGTCGGGGAGGCATAGCGTCGTGGATAATAATAGCTACAATGCCCAATAATTGGAGCATTGCAGAGGGAAAAGGCCAACAGGCTGGGTGAAGTATGTTGTTCTAATTCCCTCGAAAATTTAAAGGGGAAGGAACTACGGAATCATGCACCTTCCTACTGTCAATCTTGCGTCTATCGCAGCTTCCGCATGAACTTTCTTCCAAGGAAGCAATGGGAAGGAAGGAACGACGGCATCATGTGCCTTCCTAATATCGCGCCTACATCCTTCGCAGCTTCCGTGTGAACTTCTGTCAAGCAATCTACAGGGAGGAAGGAACAAAGGCATTCTGTGCCTTCCTGGTATCAAACTCATGCTCTCCCGGGAAAACTGCAAGAAGGAAGGAACGGTGGCATCACATCTCGTGCCTTCCATATCTCACCCTCGCATCCTCACCAGTGTGCCGCTTTTTTTGTCAGGTGAACATATTGGAAATTGAATTTAACTTACAATAATACAAATACGTCTTCGGAAAGCAGCATAAAAAAATATAATTTCTAGTATAGTAATATTTGAAATAAACGAAGAAACTGCTAAAGTACAGTTTCACCACAAGGGTATTTAAATAGACTGATGATATTATGAAGCAGAGAGATTGAAAGTATAATATATATTGTATTGTATTGTATAGTAGATGAAGTAATGAGATGATATATAATAATATTTGAGATGATGAGGTCCCATCATGACATATCCAATGAGATAATATATAATAATATTAGAGAAGATGAGGTTTCGTCGTGGCTTATCCAACTCCCTACGCGGGAGGCCTGATAGCTTCTGTAGATTGGAGGCGCCTTATAGAGCCTCAAGTATGTCCCGTAGGGTTCGACGTAGCTGACTTCGATGAACTCAGCTTCACGGTCTCGCCTCGTGCCTCAGCTTCTAGCCGCGCCACCTCCTCCATCTCCGCCATCTCATCGACAGTCAAAGAACTCGCGGCCTTCTTCACACGCACGAACAGCACCAAAATCAGTAGCGCAGTCGACGCACAGGCGACTTCGAACCAAAATACCGCCTGGTAGCTCTTCTTTTGCCCCAGCTTAGCCAGAGTGCTAATATTCACGATATCCGCCAACCCAAGACAAACCGAGATGCCGAGATGTAAAACCAGCATAATCAGAGCACCAGCCAGGCCTTGTTCTTTCTTGGGTAAACTGGTGGTGATGAAGATGTTCGCAACATTGAAGGTGATATCGATACCCATGGTAGCAAAGATCATGCTGGGGAAGACGTAGGCCCAGTAATTGGCGCCATCAGGTGCGATGGCAAACATTAGCGGCGCGAGCATCCAGGCGACGCCGGCCACGTAGATGAGCACCGTTCCGGATAGGAGATGCAGGATGAAGCCTCCGAATGTGGAGATGCAGATGCCGCCAAGAGCCATTGGAGTGTACCAAGCGACGACGAGGAGAGGAGAGGCGCCCATGATAGATTGCATGTAAAATGTTGCGAAGAGTAGAAGTATACCCAGGGAGCCGTAAGTGAAGAAAAGCGCGCAGAAGAGAGGTGTCATGCAGGGCACTTTGAATATGGATGCTGGGATTAAAGGGTCAGCAGCAACGTACCCTTCGACATAGACTGCAGTGAGGAGTAGGAGACAGCCGACGATGAAGAGGCCATAGATGTAAGGCGTTTTCCACCCCTGGGGTGCATGCGAGGAATCTATTATGGCAAAGGTGAACAGAGTTAGGCCGGTAACTATCAAAATGGCGCCTAGCCAGTCCATTTTGATACCTGATGCCCGGCGCTCTTTGATGTCTGAGGGGATATAAAAATATGAGGTGGCGGTGGTGATGAGCGTAAGGAACATGCCAATCCAGAAGAACCAGCCCCATGTGGTATATTGTCCAGCAATACCCGCAAAAAAGATGCCAGTACTAGTGTTGTTAGTACCAATATCACGATGTGTGAGCGAAAAATGACTTACAAGAATCCTATCGGCGCGCAAGCTCCATAAATAGAAAATACAAGGTTTTTCCTTGGCCCTGGTCTGTAAATGCTTCCTATCAACATCATACTGGCTGGTAAAAATGCTGCTGATCCCAAGCCTTGCAGGGCACGGCAAACGTCTAACATTATCGCGTTCTTGGAGAATCCACAGACCAAGCTCCAGAGGGCCAGCCAAGCCATGCCACCGACGTATAATGGGTAGCCACCATACATGTCCCCGAGACGGCCAAACACCAACAGGAATGCCGCAATGGCCAGGGAGAAGGCTGATGCAGGCCAGATGCTGGATGCTGTGGGGATGTTTAGCTCAACAACCACGGTCGGGAGAACGACAGTGAATCCCGAGACGAAGTATTCCTACAACTAGTAAGTTCCAAACCGACGAATTTTTTGGGACCTGACTTACACTGAGCACCTGCGACATGGAAATTGAGAAAACAAAAACGATTTCAGCCCAGAGGGATTTGAATTCTTGGGGTCGCTCACGGCCAAGTCGCTCGATTCTGGCTTCCAACGACTCCTCTTCGAGAGCTTCATTACCCAAGTCGCCTTCCTTGCCATCCTGGATATCAACACCCATTGGCTGCTCTCGTCCAATACCATCATCATTGCCGCCTCCGCTAGTGGTGGGAATGTCATAATTGAGGTATAATGGTCCAGGATTGGCACCCAGCGGGCTTTTCTTCTCCATGTCGTCCATGTCCGTTGGTTTTGCAACTGGAGAAGCTTCTTTAAGCTCCGAAACAGGGATACTCCCCGATTTTACCAAAACATGGTCTCCTGTAGGGGGAGATTGTGTAGCCATGCCACGTACTGCCGCAGACTGCAGCATGTATATGTAGGTAGGGGCGGTGAAGTTTTCGCCCAAAGTGGCGATTATATGCGGCGACAAGTCAAGGCCATTATATAATCATAAACTGAACTGAGATCTTAGAAAATATGACGAACAATACTAAATATTATATATCTATGTCAATCTGCGAAGGGGCAAAAATTTTGGGCTAATGGCGGCGCTTTCGGGGCGACGAAGACAACAAACCGGGGTGAGTGGATAGGGCGCGCCATGGCATGGCGGCAAATCCGCTATTGACGACTTAGGGACGGAAGGGGGCGCGGATTGGTTGCGTAAGGATTAGATAACCAAGCCATCCAAGCCATGAAGGACGACAAATAACCGCGTATAAATCCGTGTGAAAGTCGTGAAAGCCGCGAAGCTGTGAATTTGCATTTTCATTAGGAGTCATACCCAAATAGTTGAGAGCTGACTTACAATTACCCATTGCGCACCCACCCGGAGCAATCTCGCCAGGCCTCGATATTACATCACGTGATCTCGTATAGAAAAAGGAGTCCATGATCCATTATAAGGGATACGATGAGGCCTCAATTCTGTCATTCTCGACTTGAAAGTGTCCTCAGATAGAGCATATTATCAGCAATTAAGGCTTGTCGTTGGAAATGTCTCACACGGGTTCTGGAATAGCAGATCATGGACTTAGCGAGAGTAATACAATGCACCATGGCGGGGAAGTGCAACACTATCCGTGCTATATAAACATCGTCAATCAGTTCAACATTCATATTAACGCCCAGGCTTTTAAGACTCGATTTTCCCAGGCTCTTCCGAATTCCCAATAAAAGCTGCCATCATGTCGGACGGATTTGCCACCTTAGTCCCTGCGTTTACTCTGAAGGTATGCGATCTGTCTCCTTGTTTGGTCTGCGGGGTATCGCGCCGTCAGCAGCGATCACTTCGGTTTAGGATATTTCAACTTGCTTTCTCTGCTCGTGGCGCAAAATCATGCGTACACTTATCCTGCAGTATTTGTTGTCGCTTCTATACCTGTCACTTGTTATCTGTCACTTTTGTTTTTTACTTCACCGTCGTCCATTGTCGCCCTGTCAGCCGAGCTTCTTTCTTCCCCTCTCGACTCAGATGCGTCAAATCACAGCCTAGTGCACTTTCTCATATGCCCACCACTAACATCCCACAGGCCAGTATTAAGGCTCACCCAGGTACGGGTGCTACCAGTCAACACCCAGGAGGCATCGCAGTTGTTGATATCACATCTGGCAGCCTAATCTCTGAGCCCGGCTACCCAATCAAACTCAATGCCTCTTTCCTTAGTGGCAGCGACTACATCAAACCTGATGCGTCTGGGGCCTTCTTTCGCCTCGACGTGAAGTCTCTCCTCAAAGACGAGTCTGGCGCCCTTATCACCCTCAACTACACAGGCCAAATCGAAACCACCGAGGCTATTTTCAAGGTCCTGGGCGGGGCTCCAGATGCCAAGACTACCGGGTTCGGGAATATTTGTGAGTACCACACCTTCCTATATCCTATTTTCGAATAGGTCCTCAAACACTGTCACTGCCTCTTTCACCTATCCAACACTCTGTCCTTCACGCCTCCTGTGCTGCCCATAATACTTGTCTAATACTATTTCCAGCAACCCACTTAACCTTTGAAACCGGCTCCGCAGAACTCCGTCTTCTCGAGCAGAAGGTCTACGTCGGAAATGGTCGCTTCATTGTCGAGGACGGAAACCTAACCGTCGAGTACAAAGTCAGTCAGGTGCAGGCCTAATCACGTCTTCGTAGTTAGCAAGCGTCATCGTAGTTAGCAAACGTCAAAGATCACATGGAAGTATCAAGCAAATAGAACGATGTTGAATCAAATATGAAATTCATTTCCGTCGTTGAAGTTTTTATCCATTCTTAAAATGCGCTCATGTAGTGCTGGCTTGAGTGAACATGTTGATGTTGTGATGAAGTACGCATGCATGTAAACAACTAGACCAATGGGTGAGACGCACGCATCCCATCCCATCCCTTCCCTTCCTTTCATTTCTCATTCCGAGTGCGATGTGTATCCCTCAATCATATCATTGCCCAAGGGAATCACGCTTTGTTATGCTGCGACACTACCCAACTTTCTGCACAACAATCGCGGAGGCCCCTGGTCTAACTGCCGATCTAGGCAGCGCCGCTAATATCTAACAATCTCTTCCCCCCCTCGACGTTGGCGCAAGCATATGCACGGCTCTCGGGAGGGAATGTGCCGTTTGCAGCCCATAGATCAACCAGAGGCTGCATTGGGTCCAGCTCATGCGGCTTCAGCATCTCCAGCGCCATGGCGGTGAGGATAAAGTGCGAGAAACAGCTGTTGAGTTGCTTCTCCAAGCTCAGGTCATAAAAGGGCTCGGTGAAGTGGGCCCAGTACAGATGAGCGTAGACGCGGAACATCTGGCGGAAGATGGCTTGGCAAACTTCGACGAACTCGGGAGGGAATCCGGATGACTTGCCGACCCAGTCGGAACCAGACAAGGCGGAGATGGGAAGGGTCGAGGAGGTCGGTGGGGCGGGGATGGGAGTTCCGGCGTTTGAGGAACCCGAACCAGAGGGGTAGGTGCTGGCGGAGGCGGGGCCGGGAGCGGCAGTGTTATAGGCGAAGGACACCGAGGCAGGGTCTGTGGGGAAGATGTCGGTGTTTTCGACCTTGCCGGAGATCCAGCGCTGCATCAGGGAGATGTACTCGTGTGCAGGAACCTCGACGGGTTCACGTCGGGAGTTGAGCCAGGTGAAGGAGTGGTTTCTTGTGTGTGTCAGAATAATGAGGTGGGAACTCGGGAAAAGGGTTGGGGAATCCTTACGCTCCAGCTGACATGCGGGGACAGGTCTTTGGGTTGCAGATGGTGGTTCCATCTTCATCCTTCTCATGGATGACACGAACAAACAGCCAAAGGTTGCGGTAGTGCTCAACCACTGTAACTTTTAGCTCCAAAACAAGTAGAACGAGTATCGAGTAGCTCACCTTGATGTGCCACCCATTCACCCTGTTCCAAAGTCTTTGGCTTGGCCGACAGGGTCATAAAGTTGCCCTTGACAATATGCTTGGCGTGCATTGCGTTCAGCCATAACGGCTTTGGCCTGGGGAGGTTGTACCCAGACAGCGGGTCAGAGTTGTTCGTGGCCGGAGGAGCAGCCGATTCACCTAGTGACATAGACGATGAAAGGGACGGCGAGGCTGGAAGGGGGGGCATGCGCGGTGCCAGGTTTGGCGCAGGGTTGCTGTTTTGAAGGTTGGGGACCGGAGGGGCCCCTTGACCATCGTTAGATCCCACTGGAGTCTTAGATTGACCAGTCTTACTCTGGGCTCCGCGAAAGCGGCCGCTGCTATAGTAGCAGGAATGTCAGCATAGATCCTCGAGGTCGACGATCGTGACAATGACACAAGGACAAGACTGCGCTGCCTGCTTTGATCCCTCATACTGATCCCTCTCGACAATATGTAAAATATCTTCTAATGGAGAATTGGACAAAGAGTGTAAGTCTGAAACGAGGAGCGTGACCATACAATCTGGGTCAACATCCATACCGCTTCTGGAGTGAAAGCAGCTGCTTGCCCATGGAAGTGAAGACGGCAGTCCCACCAACGACAACTTAAACTGTATGCTCTGAAAACTCCTCGCTTGAGGGTGGATATATCAATATATCACTCGTGTGCCGTTGGCTTAGCTCCCAGTGAGGGGAGGAAGGATAAAAGCGGCACGAACGACAAACACAGAATCTTGCTGCTGTAGAAGCCCAATAGTAACAGCCTCCGGCACATAGTCAAACCCCTTCTCCGATCTCTCTTGAAGAAAAGAAACAGTTGAGAACTTACATGCCACTGAATAGGTTGGACATCTTGAGGCCGGTCACGAGTCTGAAACTCGGTCAAACAATCGGGGGTGGTTGTTGTTGTGCCACAGATAGAGCTCTGAAAGAGCAGAATAGTATTGAATAAGGTCTGCCCTTAAAAGATAAAAGGTGCTTAAGCTCTCAATCCTCTTTATAAACGTGAATATGGACAAGTCACTTTGGTACTGATGCTTGAACCGGCGCCCAATATAGGAGTTCCAAAGGCTGAGACAGCGATACGTCCAAGTTACGCGCTCGCTTATTGGCCAATCATTTCCTTAGGTGAATTCGACTAGGTCCGGGCCTACGGGGTACCCTTGTACACAGTCGCAGCCGCTCATATCAGCCTTGCTGAAATGCGAGGTGAGCACAGGTCCGAAATCAATCATCGAGTAACAAATTCCGACACTACCGTCCTCCAACACTTCCACCTGTCTGGACCCGTGTCAATTCTTACAAGTGCTTCTCCAAATTTTACAGCGCAAATACTCTTCTGATACGTTATCACTCACAAAGAACGCTGCAAGGCTCCAAGCAATCAATACGCTGAAGACATTGGCGACATGTCTTCCGAGCCCGAAGACCTCATTGATGAAGATAACTTGTTTGGCGATGATGAAGATGCCGCTGGATCACCGGCCGCTCACGACTTGAGTGATAGGGAACTGGACTCAGGTGACGATGAAGGACGCGACGACAGAATCGATCGAGATGAGCCCGTACTACCAGAACAACGAGAGGCGCGCCTTATGGATGTCTATGCGGTGCCACATCCAGTCCCGACTCCCACAGATGGCGAAGTGAGTGTGTATCCTCTTTAGCGCAATAGTTGACTAACCTTGCTGAAGCTTCATACCATGCGCGTTCCCGAATTTGTGAAAATACAAGCAGACGCCTTCAACGCAGAGGGCTTTGTTGCGCCAATCCCAGATTCGCAATCCCAATCGGCATATGCAACGGCTACTTCTACTATCCGATACCGAAAGAATGAATCAACTGGCCTCCTTGAAAGCAACACTCTTTTCAACAAATGGAGCGATGGATCAGTTACGATCAGCATCGGAGACGTTACCTACGAACTGACGTCTAAACCCCTCGCACCGACAGGTTCAAAGGAGTACAACGATGTCCTAGATTCCCACACATATCTTGCTACCCCATACATCGCGTCGCAAGTCATGCAGGTCGTTGGCCATGTCACCAACCAGTATACTGTTGCGCTCAACGACAACCTCCAAGACACCGCAATCATGAAGCTCAGGGCTGCAATGGAGAAGTCTGGCCGCCATAATGACCATAAAGACGGCACTGCACTTATCTCTGTCACACATGATCCAGACTTGCAGAAGAGGCAAGCTGAGCAAGCTGAACGCGAGCGTCTCAAATCTCAGAAGCGCCGCGAAGCAGCCAATGCACGCGCCGACCAGGCAGTGGGACGCGTTCGTGGAGCTATTGGCAGTGGGCTATCTCTTGACGATCTTGAGGGCCGAGCACGTGGCATCTCTTCGAAGAAGAAGAGGCCCGCGCCGAAAGGAGGACGTAAAGCGCGCAGGGCAGATTATGATTCCGATGATGATTTGCCGAGGGGTGGTAGGGACGATGAATATGACCTGGAGGATGACTTTTTGGCGCCGAGTGATGAGGAACAGGAGCCGGAGACCGGAGACGAAAGCGAGGAAGAAGAGTATGAAGGAGAGAGCCACAAAACGAAGAAACAGAAAACCGATGCGGGATCAGAGGAGGATGCGGAGGGAGAGGATGAGGACGCTGGTGCCGCACCAAGCGGTTCAGCCCAGGCTGGGGGTGAAGGTGGTGGAAGAAGGAAAAGGCAGGTTATTCAAGACGATGAGGACGATGAGTAAGGGGTGTGCATATCCAGGAGTTAATATAGCGATGTATTCAGGCGGCATTGGCTACTGCGAGTGAGAGACCGGCGGAAGTTTCTACAATGCAGGCTAGTGAATTATAAATTTGTATTTGTACTGATTTACTACATATTTTAATACCCTCCAATATAAATGTGAACGGGCACCTCTCAAACTGACGTGGGATTGATATTTGACATTTTTGTCTCGACATTCGGGGGCCGTTTTCAATTCCGCGAAATTCTGCCACCGCCTACGGCTCAACCCACCAAACCCGATTAGATAGCAGTGGACATGGAATATTCCAGAGCAGTTGGGCGAGCTTCAAGACAGACACTCTTTCAACAAACATATTGGGGATATCCAAACGCCTCTAAAGTTGGGACCCGTTAGACAATAGCAATGGCTCAAAAATGTGTTCACCAGGGCTGTGGGCTGATGTACACTGACCCTGAGGCGATTTGCACATATCACCCTGGACCACCTGTATTCCATGAGGGGCAGAAAGGTACGTCAACAAATGAATGCCGATTAGAGCTCAACAAGAGAGCTCTCTATGGTTTATGAACACATTTGGCTTGTAGAATTATTTTAATACTATGGCCTTTGCGAATATAACTCCCGAAATGCCCCTACTGACGAAACCCAACCAGGCTGGAAGTGCTGCAAGCCGCGCGTGCTCACCTTCGACGAATTCATGACACTCCCACCCTGCACAACTGGCAAGCACAGCACCACCGATCTCCCACCTGCGATTGAGAAGAAAGAGGCCCCCGAAGAGGCACCACAACCTTCTGCGTCCCTCGATGTGGACAAGGGCCCTACGAGAAAGCCTGTCGTTACCCCGCAAAATGCACCTACCCCACCACCACCGGAGCCGCCGTCCGAGTCCGACGACCAGAGCCTCGAGATCCCCGATGGCAAGACCTGCCGCCGAAAGGCTTGCGGCGCGACATATAAAAAGGGGCAGAGCAGAGAGGGCGAAAAATGCACCCACCACCCCGGCGCGCCGATCTTCCACGAGGGTAGCAAGGGTTATAGCTGCTGCAAGAGACGCGTTCTTGAGTTTGACGAGTTCATGAAGATTGAGGGGTGCAAGACGAAGGAGAGACATCTGTTTATTGGCAGTGGGAAGAAGGATAAGAAGGACGAGCTTAGTGGAGGAGAGGAGAAGGTCGAGACTGTGAGGCACGATTATTACCAAACGGGGGCCACCGTTATCGCAAGCTTCTTCCTCAAGAAGATTGTGAAGGAGGAATCGACTGTCAAATTTACACCCCAGGCTGTAGAGCTGAACCTCAAAACCTCAGATGCTCTGCCAAAAAGGTACGCGAAGACAGTGGAGCTCTTTGGGCCCATTGATCCTGAGGCGAGCAGCTTCAAGATCATGGGCACCAAGCTGGAACTTACGCTGGTGAAGGGCGATGGGCAGGCATGGCCAGTGCTTAGGGCTGATGAGAAGAGGACAGGAGAGATTTTCCAGGTTGGGCGGGCAGGTATGGCGTAGTTCCAACCTGATATACAGACGAATAGAACGATAGAAGGATAGATATGAACTGAAATAACTGCTTCATATTCTACTAATTCTCTATATACGTGGTATCGTCCCTCATTTGTCATCTCTCATGTATCATATATGGCATGCGTATATACACCAGTATATCCTGTCTTAAACCCTCAGGCTCTCTAAAGTGCCTACCACCCATTCCATAATTTGGTGGCACTCAAGCCCGCTCATATCGTCCTTGGCGTCCAAGCATCTCTCCACGACCTGTCTATACACGGATCCCGTCTTACTTCCCAGCCCTGGGACCAGCAATCCCACAACCACCCGATCTCTAAATCGTTGTGCTGTGTAGTGAGGCTTATAATATGCTTGCAATATCTTCCATAGTCCAATCTCAAGCATCACGAGACCAAGACTGTATATGTCGAACCCCTTGCAATAAGGCTTTCTATCGATTCCCTCTAGACTGCTTGGGTGCCGATGGAGATCCAACGACGACGGGTTGCGACTAGCCACGCTCATCTCGACCACTTGTTCGGGGCGAGAGGAGTCAAATCCGAGTAGGAACGGTGACGATATGTCCGGCACTAGAGCGGCATTTACTGTCGGTTTGCTCGCCGAGTCCGAGATTGCGGAGGGAAAGAAGAGAATATTGTGACTGCAAACCGACTTGTGCAGCCAGTCAAGGGAGTGGAAAGACCACAGGCCAACAGCCAGGCTATGAGCGAGTTTGAAGCGGTCCCCTAAATCAGGGGTGCGGTAGTCGTTGGAGGAGATTATGGAATACAGCGTTGAGAATGAGGAAGCCGGAGAGTCATACACGACGCCGAAACGTGACTGGTTGGTATCATCGGTATATCCCAGACAGTCGATTGTATGAAGATCTGGGTGCCGCGCCGAGGCCGAATGCACCATGCGCGCCAAGTCGTCGATGCGGCGGATATGTTGGAAGCGGCCTTCCAGGTCCTCTTTATCATAATCAACCCACTCAATGATGACATTCTTTCCTCTCTCACCCGAGAGGCTGTTGCAAGCAGCCAAGCTGCGCCGAGTCTCCTTATCTGTGACTTCGAGCAGCGGCCGCTGGATCTTTAAGGCGAATGTTGGCTTGAAATTCGCCGTGGGTTTGGAGTCCAGGTTTATGCGCAGTTGCTTCAGATTGGCAGAGGTGGTTAGCTGCGGGTAGACACCGTTGCTAGCGCTCTCAAGCAAACCCAACTTCGCAAGATCCCGCTGTGCTCCTTGGAGGAGTTCGTTTTGCCATGTGCGGTGAAGAGTCGCGAGGCGGGAGGGTGGGAACAGCTGTTCAAGTCCATCGTTGTAGTCTTTCAAATCTTGCAGGAAGAAGTGGAATTTATCTTTGTCGGCGATGACCCATTTGGCGCGCAAGTGCAGTTCCGACTTGAAACGCTCTGCGAATGATTTATCTTTGAAGTTATCTTTCCAAGCTTCACCTGGCGCAGGCTTGTCCTTTTTGTTGTTGCCATTCCCATTGCCGTTACCGCCCTTCCCCTCCAGCGCCCCTTTTTCTTGCTGTGGTGCAACGTTGTCGACATCTCGGAGCCCGTAACGCCCCTTTAACTTATCGAGGTCTGTGATCGTTTTATATAGCTCGCTCAGCACCTGTATCGCCAGTCCTCGCAGGCGCTCATTCCCAGCTTTGCTCTCTTCCCCTAGATATTTTTCAAGCTTTCCCTCTTCAACTCCCCACTCCCTCCCCCACACTAGCAGGCGCATCTCTTCTATCCTGATCTTGCATACCAGTCGCTCCGAGTCTCGACCCAAATTCGACGCTGTTGTGAATATCTGATAAGCGTTAATACATCCTTGGAAGATCTGGCCGAGCACTCCAACGGTGCCCACCAAGGAGAGTGCTAGCTCGGCCATCTTGAGCGAACGTGTATCGAAGCCAAGATATGCGACAGAATTTCCTGGGGATCAATGGCGGGGAAATTGCGGGGTGTCGGATATTGCGCGCCGCCGAAGAGAGCGCCTAAGAAAAGCTTGAATGATGGGCGGAAACTGTATCGAGTGCCGAGAGTAAAAGAAAGCAATCTCCTGGGCTTATTGGGAAGGATAGAGGGGGAGGGGTGGGTACTTTGCGCCGCGAAATTTGGAATGGATTATGGTATGGCGCTTGAGGCCACGCTTACAAGGGTTTGTTCATGCAGCTTATTTCGGACACCGATGGACTGGGTAAACCTTGATTTAGAACAGGGAGCTTCATTTGCAGGCCCTAGCTAATGTAACAGTGAAAAGACCAAAACTCATGGAGAGAGTGCACATGATTGTAATTCTGTGAAGAAGCTTCTTAAATCGTATTTACAAATGTATTTGTCGCATAACGACTTTTACTATTGGGCCGTATCGTCTTGTCGAATCCAAATAATGAGCTGAGAAAAAATCTATAAAGACGACAATAGCTAATACTCCCGCCTCAAATTCAACCCGCGTACGAGGTATTCCGAAATCATGTACCGCTCATGGACCCTTGGCAATTCGGTGCTTTACTCCGAAGCCAGTACCAAAGCAAACATAAATGCTGTGGAAAACACAACACACGCGCGGGATTCACTGTGGCAATTTCTTCTTTCTGCCACCCTATGTATGAGCTGCCGTCTCAGCTGTAAATCAGCTCTGATATTTGTTGCCAAGATAACTCCTCATAATGCAGACCCTCGCCGGTCTTTTTTCCAATCGTGATTTCGAGATTCAGGCACCTTGCGCCTCCGTATAATGAACTTAGTAAACCTTCTTCTTCTCGTCGATGCTGTACTTTCCGGGTCCACTGTTCACCAACAGGAGGAGACCGCCAACAATCGACAGAATTTGGAAGAAGTCGTATTTCGCGAAGTCCTTGTGGGGGTGCGCTTCGTGGAGCTGTGGCTTGTTAGTCGCGGCGTGGAGAAAGAAAAGAGAGTTATGCTTACAGTCCAGAAGTTGTTGACCAAAAGGTTGAAGATGCTCAGGATAACCACGAGCATGGTCGCGCTGAACTTTGCCTTGAAACCCACCACAACCATCACGCATGCTACGAAGCCGAGCGCTGCGACAAGCACGCGCCAGAAGCTCCAGGTTCCACTGAAGACGAACCCGACGAACAAGAAGATCAAGAGAACTCTTCCAGCAAGCTGGAAGTACATCTTGCGATCCTTCTCGTCGATTTCCGGTAGCCCAGCGAACGCCTTTGTCTTGCGAACCCACGAATCAGAAAGGACCATAAGAAGACCTCCCATGACAGACAGGTTGCGGAGGAAGAAGTTGAGGTCAAAGATGAGACCGTATCCGAGAGCTTGAGTGACAACAACGGCAATGAGACCGCCAACCGCGTAGTCCGAGTGTTTCCGGGCAATGACAAGCACGGAGCATGAGGCCATGGCAATAACATTGGCTATGAGGAAGATGTGGTTGAGGCCGGTAGGAACTAGAATAGCGAATATCAGCAAGAGGTCCCATAAATGCGAAGTAGAAGCACTAACTGTGGCGATAATCGCGGAGGTAGGAGAGCTGGTCACTCCATTGTGTGATAATTCTCAGCGCGTCCTCAAGGAACGTAACGACAATCAAGAATCGGCCAATAGCTGGTAAATATCTGCCAGGTGCGAAGTTAGCAAAAACGATCCACTTCAGCTTGGACCACGACGCGTACGGCTTCAACGGCTCACTCAAGGTGTCCAGGGCGTCCTCAATCTTGCTGGTTTGCTGTCTGATCGCGTCCAATGGGCTCGGGTCGCTGGCCTCAGTCCTGCTTGGTCCGCCAAACTGCTGGCCACCCAGGTTGTAACCTGCTGTTCCCCGTATCTGTGCCATAGTACTGGAGCGCGGTTGTTGAGATCGCAAAACAGCTGTGTCGCGACGAAGCTCCTCGGACTGACGGGGTGTTGGTAACAATGAAGTACTACGGCACCGAACAGTTTGTCACCCACGAAATATGGGTAAAGTTGCAAAGATGAAGCTGAAGACGATAACCTGGTTCAAGTTGCCCTGTTTTTGTGTGCCTGGAGAGCAGAAGTTGAAATACTAGAGGCTGTCTTAAACTTTGGTCAACCGTGGCCTTTCCAGGCTTGTCAGACGATTGTACTGCGACACGATGGGGGCTTGGCGGCACCTAGCCTAATTTGTTCGGTACAAGTGAAACATCGTCATATTTGAGACTCCTGCATAAACGACAGAAATCGCCACTGTTGACAGATTTCAATTGGAAGAATGGGTATTATAATAGGAATATCAAAACGCCGTATGCATGACGTGCAGTTTTACTTCACGGTGTACTGGATCAGATGAGACTTATTCAACTACAATTGACCCTCCATTATTCTGACATTTGCCTAGATATCAATCCCGATCTTGGCACCAAGCACGGATCTACCCCGCGCCTCGCTACACCATTTCCGTTTCCTCCCGCGTGAAAACTCCCAAGCTCCCCAAACCTCGGCTGACTCAGCCTATTCATTATAAGGAGTAACCAGTAGTTATGTCAAACAAGCTTACAACTGTAACCCAAGCAGCCATCTAATAGCTTGCCGGTTATTCGAAAGATCTCAAATCTAACGGGACACTGCTCCCTCTTCCAGCTCGATAGCGCTTCTGCGTCCCTGTGTATTCTCGAGGCTTCGGGAGCATGCTTTCGTCTTGGAACCTCCACCGGATATCTTGAATGTTAACTCTTCCTCCTGACTCTTGCGATAGTGGTGATCGTTGAGCACCTCCCGGTCTCGGTGTTGCGCCATTAGGAGCCAGTGTATATGCACTTGCGTCCAGCATTGTGCTCATAGGTTGGTTACTACGCTGTCTAGACACTGGGGGAGGCGGTGCTGATGGTAATTGTTGGGGGGGTTCGATATGCGGTGGTTGTGGCGCAGGTCGTGAAAATGACGGTGCTGCAGGAGGACTGCTTGGGGGCGGCGGCGGAGGCGCAGATGATGGAGAGGCCTGTCCGGCTGCGCGTATGGCGGCTTGGACAGCAAGAGAAGGATTGACTCCATTGGATGGAGGCAAAGATGGAGGAGCTGGTGGATGGGGTTGCTGTGGGGCTTCTGAACGCACCCTTCCGTTGGTAGGTGGCCGTGGCGCAGATACAGACGGCGGGGGGGGAGGGGGAGGAGCTGGGGCTGAGGGTACGGAAGGAGCCGCCGAAGGTGGAAGAGGAGGTGGCCCTGAAGTGACGTTTGAGGATGGTTTTCGTGATCCAGGCGGGGGCGGCGGCTTTTTGCCTATTGGTGGGGGCGGTCCACGAAGTGATGCAGAAGAAGCAGGTCTAGGGCCTGCGTGGCCGAGAGTTTTGCGAAGATTCGCTACTGAAGGAACAACTCCCGGTGCGGTCCCCGCGCTCGGAGCTGGGGGTCGATTATTTGGTAGTGGTGGAGCGGCCCCTGTAGGTATTTTCGGAGCTGCTGCTGCAGGAGGCCTCGGTGCGGATGTCCGCGATGACTCTGGATCTGATGCGTATGAGGAATCCTTATTTGCTGTAACATCATTAGCATAGTTTAGTCGCTGTTGGATGATCTTCTCCAAGACTCACCTCCTGTATCAACCCCGCCCCCCCTCTTCTTCAGTTTCGGCATTCCACCGGCGAAGAGGCCGCCTAGCTGCGGCGGAGCCTCTACTCCGGAACTCCCACTATCACGCCCCTGGTCGCTGTTGCTTCGCATACGGTTTCCCGGAACAGGCGGTGCCAATCCGCTAGGTCTTCCCATTCCCGGGATTGCTGGGGCTCCACCTGGTGGTGGAGCTGACGAATCGCCAGCAGTCTTTCCTACTATAGGTGCAGAACGGTCATTCGTAACAGCCTTTCTTAACTGCTTTCCTTTACCAATATCGCTTAATAGGGCGCCCTGAAACATGACGTTAGCATTTGCCTAGGAACAAGCTCTGAAAGCTTGGAAAAGGTTATGACGGGCGGCAGACTTACCCTGGTCTTTGTTGCACCAGCAGGAGGCCGGGCAGGAAGAGCTCCCCCGGGCGGAGGAGGTGGAGGAGGAGGAGGGCCGCCCATCATTGGCGGCGGCGGCGGAGGTGGTGGTGGTGGAGGAGGCATGGTGGATACTGTGGTATGCGAGAGGCTTGCCTGCGATAGACCGTACGTTTAGGATACCCTCACGGTTGTTGGGAGCATGAGGATATTGCTGTGTTGCGTTGATGTGTGCGCAGAGACGTATGGAAGAGTCCAACAGCTCGCATGGGAGATGAGCGTTGAAAGATTGATGACCGCCTGGGATGTTTCGTGGACGTCACTGGGGTAGTGCGGCTAGGTGTGGCGCGGTATCAGCCACGCGTTTAGACTGGGCCAAGGGACCAGGGTCGGCGATTTTATCGGTTCCTATCCGCGACGATTCTCTTCTAGCCAATTGAGCCTCCAATTGATTCCCAGGAAATAAAGGGCCCAGAATTAAAATCCACGACAATGCGATCTCGAATTCTAAGGACTGAGGCCCCAGCCTGTCAACTATGCTCCTTTATTTCGACTGGCCCGTCGATCCGGGCACGGCCTTTACGACTTCCAACGTCGTCCCAGAAGCTGCGACCATTCTCTTCTAGCCAAAAGACATTCGCAAATAACCAACGAACCCCCACCAATTCAGACTTTAAAGCTCGCCCGATTTACGTCAAATCTACCATACCAGCTCAGTATGATGGCGCGAAGCTATCTGGGGCCATTGATGCGAGGGTGGTCGAAAGCGACTTGGACAAAGCCGCATCACTCCGCGACGATCTGATAGCGAAGGATGGCATTCCTGCTGACAATGAGACGGAGGCCGTTCTTGACGCATATCAACAAATAGCCGACAACCTAATGAACCCTCCCGATCCGGCAGCATTGTCAAAGGATTCATCGGCAACCTCTGCGCTACTTTCGATCAAAACGGCTGCGAAGCCACGCCCAGCTATCCATACACACTCCCCAATTGTGGACGGAGCTTCGAGAAAACTGTCGGACCTCGCGCTTTCAGTATTACAGCACGCGCCAATTTTTATTACTCCCAGCATACTTCGCCGCTACGTGAAGTTGCAGTCGACATTAAAGCGTCCGGAGACGCTGCCTACGGCATTCTACCTGTATTCTACCAAGCCAGCCCCTGTGGACGGCTCGTCGCCTGTGAAATACAAGGAGGTCAATCCAAATAAGAGCGCCAATTCAATTGAAGCAAGGATGGCGGACCTTGCTCTGCAAACTGCTATCGAAGCCAAGAATCTGGTCACGGCGATGGATATTGTGGACACAACATACAACACGAAGGCGTTTCGCCGTACCAAATTCATTCGCAGGGCGCTTTTACCCGTCACGGGCCTTGCGCTGGCACCGGCTGCTGCCTATGCTGTTGCGACCCAGCTCGCGCTCTACCAGACGACCATGGACCCCACTGTTGCTACCAACGTTGCTTTCGTTGGTATCTTGGGATATATCGGGTTTACAACAGTTGTGGGGATCGTGGCCGTGACAACAGCAAACGATCAAATGGAGCGCATCACCTGGGCGACTGGTATGCCGCTGAGGGAGAGGTGGATCAGGGAAGAAGAGCGTGCTGCTATCGACAAAATAGCAGGCGCATGGGGCTTCCGCCAGGTCTGGCGTAGAGGCGAAGAAGAGGGCGAGGAGTGGGAAGCACTCAGAGAGTGGGTTGCCAGGAGAGGCATGGTCCTTGACAGGACTGAGTTGATGGAAGGCATGGAATGAAGCAACGGCTTTTGTCCTCGTCCAAGCCTCAATCGAGTCTCACGGGTCCGGGTTTCGATTGGCAATATGTATAAGTACGACTGTCATAATATCTGCAGACCCAGTATTAGGGTGATACCATTTGGCGCAAGGAGTTACCAGCGCATCTGTATTTTGTAAACTATATATAGAAGACTCCACAATTTCAGCCAAGGAATTATCTTATCATTGAACAGACAATGGCTTTGTATTTTACAAAACAAGTGATATCGACCATATTGCATCCATATTCTCATCTCTATTTTCAAAGATCCAGAAAAGATTGTTAAAAACTTGCTGTTCTGTAATTTGAGATAGCTGCGTGTTGAGTATCCGGAGTAATTAATTAAAGCAGCATCGCATTTTTATCTTCATATTTTTATTTTATATCATCTCGAGCTTGAATCTTCATGGGCATTTGCTTGGTTGTGACCAGTGACTTATCGGCTTATCCTAAAACGGCTAGTAGAGTTTTTGCGCCAAGATTTCTGATAACGATAGAGCATTGGAATTGCAAAATAAATTTCACAGCCTTGAAGAAAACACGGCAAGAGGCATAACTCACCATGGCGCCTTCTACAAACTCAAGAAAACGGAAGTCTGTGAAAGAGGCGGAAATAATCACTTCTGACGTGGAAAGTGATAGCGATTTTGGAGATGGCATCCTTGATGGAGTCCTGTCGCAAAGCGAAACTGGCTCGGATGAGAGTGAGGGCGAAGAGGACGACGACAGCGACCTCGAGGATGGGGAATTAGAGGCGCTGGACAGCGACGAAATCCCGTCCGAAAGTGAAGCAGCTAAGTCGAACGGAGCGGCACTGCCTAAAAGGCCAATCAATACAAATATTGTCGCCAGACAGACTGCGAACCGCAGGGTTCTGGGCCTTCCCCATCACGTCGAGGCCGACGACGAGCCAAACTATACGGTAACCACAGATGCCAATGGCAATGAGAGATACGAATATGAGGAGATCGAGCCTGGCTATGACTCCGACGACTCGGATGCCGCAGACCACGAGAATACTATTGGAGATATCCCACTCTCATTTTACGATTCGTACCCTCACATCGGCTACAACATCAATGGCAAGAGGATTATGCGCCCTGCGAAGGGCGAAGCGTTGGATGCTCTTCTGGATAGCATTGACGTGCCCAAGGGATGGACTGGTCTCACTGACCCAGCAACCGGAAAGCCTTTGAACCTCAGCCAGGAAGAATTGGAGGTCTTGAAGAGAATCCAAATGAATGAGATGCCCGAAGATGGTTACGATCCTTACCCAGTATGGTGCCCTTTTCATTTATATTCTGAATGAGTCTAACAAATACACAGGATACTGTCGAGTATTTCACGAGCATTCAAGAGGTTATGCCGCTCAGTGCCGCACCTGAGCCCAAACGGCGATTCCTGCCTTCCAAGCACGAAGCAAAGCGAGTCATGAAAATTGTTCGCGCTATTCGTGAAGGACGCATTTTGCCGCATAAGCCAGAGGAAGAGGAGAAGGAGGAGGATGAGGAAGTGCACTACGATATCTGGCAAGATGAGCAGCCTCGACCAGACCATATCATGAATATCCCAGCACCGAAGGCCGCACCTCCAGGATACGACATGAGCTACAACCCACCGCCTGAGTATCTGCCAACAAAGGCTGAGAGACGAGCATATGAGGCGATGGAACCGGAAGATAGAGATAAGGAGTACTTGCCAACAGCACACGATGCACTGCGCAAGGTTCCTGCTTACGAAAAACTCATTAATGAGCGCTTTGAGAGATCTTTGGATCTTTACCTTGCGCCCAGGGTTCGCAAGAACAGGTTGAACATCGACCCTGCCTCGCTTCTCCCGAAGTTGCCACGTCCAGAGGAACTCAGGCCTTTCCCAACGGTTTGCGCCACTCTGTTCAGAGGTCACGAAGGCCGCGTTAGAAGTTTAGCAGTTGACCCATCCGGAATCTGGCTTGCAAGTGGAGGTGATGATGGTACCGTTCGTGTCTGGGAGCTTCTGAGTGGTAGACAGATTTGGAGTGCTAAGATTGGAGATGACGAGGCTGTTAATGTTGTAAGGTGGCGACCAGCGAGAGACGGAGTTATCCTATCTGCCGCAGCGGGCGAGGATATCTACCTCCTTGTTCCTCCCATCTTGAGCCCTGAGGTCGAGCTGGCAAGCAGAGCCATTCTCGATGCCGGGTTCGGTTATGCCACTGGCCAGTCTCAGACATTGACGGCAAATGGCTTGAAGAAGGAGCCGCCGGCAAGATGGACCCGTCCGGGCGCCAAGCTTGAAGACGAGGGTGTTCTCATCAAAATTACCGTTCGTGCCAACGTCAAAGTTATCAGCTGGCACAGACGTGGAGATTTCTTCTCGACAGTCTCACCAACCGCCCAAAAGAGTGCTGTCGCCATCCACACCCTCTCCAAGCACCTTACTCAAATTCCTTTCCGCCGCCTTCCCGGACTCCCTCAATTCGTTCAGTTCCACCCGTCTCGTCCACTTTTCTTCGTCGCTACTCAACGCACAATCCGCAGTTATGATCTCCAGAAGCAGGAGCTTGTTAAGATCATCCAGCCCGGAGCCCGCTGGATCTCGTCTTTCGATATCCACCCAGGTGGTGACAATCTTATCGTTGGTTCATATGATCGTCGCCTCCTGTGGCACGATCTTGACCTTTCTAGCCGCCCTTACAAGACCCTACGATTCCACGATAAGGCCATCCGTGCTGTCAAATACCACAAGGGTGGTTACCCTCTCTTCGCTGACGCAAGTGACGATGGCTCTCTTCAAATCTTCCACGGCAAGGTTGTTAGCGACCTTATGGAGAACGCAACAATTGTCCCTGTTAAGGTCCTGAAGGGCCACAAGGTCAAGAGTGCGCTGGGTGTCATGGATATCGACTGGCATCCAAAGGAGCCATGGTGTGTTAGTGCTGGTGCGGACGGCACTTGTCGTCTCTGGATGTAAATCCACTTATTGTGACCTTATCTGTTGTGCAATCCATAGCATGGGCGTTTGGCTTGGTTATGTCTTGTAGGAAATCAATAAAATATACTTCGCTGTTACTTGATTTGCTATTCCGTCTTGTCGTAAATGTGCATTCGATGTGTGACCTGTTTCGGAGATTGCACGCTCAAAGAGAGAAGCTAGACACATATGTGCACGTTCGTTCCGTATAACTCGGGGCCTATCAATAATCTGATTCTGGCATATTTTATTATTCAAATTGTAGCCAATAATAGACATAATGCCGCGAAGTGAAGTAAAACCATATATATATTTTTTTCATAGAAGTGAACTATTCAGTATCTGAACCCTGTTTTACAATAACTTCCTAGCCAAAATGTTCCACCCCACACTACCACCAGTTACAGCAACTCTTTTCCGCATCCAAGTTAAACGCAGCTAAATCCATCCGCAGTTGCTGGGTCGCTAACTCCATCATACGTGACCACCGAAGGATACGGGCACAGGATCCTCTCAATCGCCGTGCCGTCGAGGCCGGTCGGGCTGACTGGTAGCGAATCCGGTGCGATGCCATCCTCCACCCAAGCAACTAAGGCGTCAAAAACTGCAGTAGGCTGGCCCCCATTCCCCAGTGCGCAGTGTTGTAGGCCCGGAACCTCAAAGTAGCGGTAGAAGTCATGGACATTGGAATCCAGTTTTGTGACCTCGTTGTAGTACTGTTCCGTACCACCTGCGGGAATTATCTGGTCGCTCTAGAGAGGGAGGAAGGGTTAGTTAACTTATAAACTTCGATGGGGAGAAGTGGGAAGGGGGTTCTCTTACTAAACCGTGGAAAGTCATCATTTTCCCTCCTGCGGCTTTGAAACCAGAAAGGTCGGCGTCGTTTGTGTCAATGATACTGTGGTATTGCTGCGATCCAGCATGCAAAATCTCGCCAAACTGCTCGTGTGTCATATTCGTAAGATTGAAATCAGGATTCTTCTCGATGAAGAGCGCGACCCACTGCTCACCAAGAGGACTGGGAGCGCCCACGCAGGTTCCATTATCGGTGCAGGTCGTCATAGCAAGAGCTTGGGTGGTGAGAGTGCCAGAGAGATCAGCGCCAATGTTGGGGCCGTACCACAGGAAACGGCCGTCAGCACCCCGCGGGCCCGCCCAGGTAGAATTGGCTACCTCTGCCGCGATCTTGCTGATTGTGAGATTCTTTCCCGTGGTAGAGCAGTTAAATTCGGTGCCCACGAGGGCAAAGGGGTCAAAATCGCACGCTTTGATGTTTGATACGAGACCATCGACAACACCATCCAGGCCATCGCAGGCACAAATCGCGGCCGCCGAGAGTTCATCCAACTCGCATCCCTGTGGGTATTCCCCAGCTAGGCTCATAACGAGCTGTGACTAGAGCATAGTCATGAAGAGGGAGTTCCAGTTGATTGCGGGGCCACCAGCGGCAATGCCATCGTAGACCCCAGGATACCGTTGTGCTAGCATAAGCCCCTGGCGACCTCCCTGAGAACATCCACTCCAGTAGGAGTACTTCGGTGGCTTGCCATAAAAGTCGTTGATGAGACTCTTGCCGATAATAGCCTCGTCATTAAGTGAAACGGATGCCAAATTCTGGAGATTGTAGAGGTTGACGTTGCCAGGGCTCAGAAGTGCCCAGGGGCTGGCGTCATTGGCGGCCCCAAGGCCTGCATCCGTTGTGATTGTCGCATATCCCGATGCCATGGCGCCGGTCATAGCTGTCGTGGACAGGAAGAAGTTATGTCCTCCCGCAACCCATCCTCCACCTCCAATAGCCTGCATGCGCTCGTTCCAGGTGCCAACGGGCAGATATGCTCCAACGTTTATGCAGTCCTCTTGGCCTGGATGCGTATATGAGACGGTGACGTTGCAGAAGGTAGCATTTTCGATGGTGGTAGAGGGGTGGTTAGCAAAGTAGACATCTTTGACAGATGCGCTGAAGTTGGTGACTAAATTGGCATTGATTGAAAGAATTTGAGCACCAAAGAGATCCGGGAATGTGAAGGTTGATGGTGCACACAGAGGTGCTGTTGCATTTAGATAGGACGCCATAGTGATAACTTTGGGAATCATAGGAGCTTGTGAGAGACGCATGGGAAATAGAAACAATTGGAGAGATTAACTCTCTCTCTTATATATATTATTCGGATCATCAGCATTACGCGTAATTTTATATTGTGCTATAGAAGCCTTGTCCGTATATTGTCTACAGTAGATCTTAACATTAACAACACAAGAATCCTATACGCGTATTCTAAAATGCGGGGGGGGGGGCGGGGTGGGGGGCTGTACGCGTATAGGAAAACTGCCGGAGCGGGAGTTGAATACGTACATTCAAAACAGAAGACAGCAAGTTACCATAGTTAGATCGTATAATAGCATTGAGATAACTTGACTGTATGTTTCTTACATTTCATTATATTTGTTGGTTCCCAAATTACATATAGACCCACAAGTGTGTTTGAGTAACATGGCATCGCCACCGTAAGACATTATACCAAAAGACAAAAGTCATCATGCAAATAACCAAAGCACGCCAAAAATTGCTCCAAGTGCAGACGGCAAACAATAACATGGAAACAAACCCGGGGAAAGAAAATACAACCAGGAATACAGCAATACCGACATAACCCGGCGCCAAAAGGAACCATCCTGACATCGTAAACTTCATAAAATAACATCGTACACTCATTCAACATCGCCCTAATAATACACTCGATACTCTCATATTCCTATCCCATCTTTGACTTGACTGGTATCAAATCAAATAGGAACCCCGGGGCGGGAAAACAGAGACTCATCCAAGAGGTCGCTGGCTTCTCCAAAATCTTCACATGCGTGTTTCATCAAGCTTCAACCGCATCGTCATAGTCGTATCCGGCATACTCGTACTGTGATCCGATGTGATCGAAATAGAGTTCTTCTCTGTTCCAAAGTCCAGAGCCGCCGCCACTGCCGCTTCCCGGGCCGCTGACGACGCTACTCTCGCCTCTGGTCGATGGGCATCCTCTCGTAACTCTCCCGGAATCCGATGGCGGAATTATATGGGTCGGGCCCACTGCAATGAAGGTTCCACGGTTCGTGTCAAAGTTCACTGGAACTAGATCTCTGGATTCATATCCCTGGTATTCATCAAAGATGGGGCTGTATTCCTGTTCCATCTCGGATATCATCCGCTGGATTGCAATGGGAAATATAAGCACATCCTGGGCCTGTGAGGCTCGAAGTAGGTTCGGTGCTTCGTTGAGACCATCCTGTGGCACCATCTGTAGGTATGTGTTGTTTGAACCATTGTTATAAACATAGTTGATATCATGGCAGCCTTCGTCAACGTTGATTGCAGTTGCTTCGGTGCCTGCTGAAGCCCACGAGAGCGGGTACTGGCTGATGTTGTCATTCGTTGCTAGCATTGTCTGCTGGAGATGCTGCAAGTTATGGGTGCATAACGGTACAATGGGTGCACGTATATGGCCATTTGCAAAAGAGGTCCCGGCTTGGGCACATGCACAGTTGCTTTCATTATAGTTAGGAGCCCTTTCTTCTGTCAATGGCCCGGTGTGCACTCCGTATTGGCATGTGTTGTCTCCATTGGGGGCATTCCTGGTGTTGCATGCACAGGCCATTACGAGAGGTTGCAGATATGAGTGAGCTGGCGCAAGAATTGAAGAAGAACAGCCGTTGGAGAAGTTGCAGAGCTTGGGAGGCAGTTAGAATCAGTGGCCAGGTTCACCCACACTGATAACTGACCTCGATTGGAAGTAAATTTGACGGCTCGATGGCCTTGCAGGCACATAAGCGCAACGATACCAATAAGGCTAAACTCGTTACAGTAGTTATGTCTCGCCACAATAGGAGAGTTGAAGAAGAAGCAAGAAGATAATTGAAATTCCTTCAGGGGACTCAAAAGTTCCGGGTTGAGGCGAACGAGCGGCAGTACTTAATCTTTGAACAAAAGAAAATCCGATCGCAGTTGCGGCCACGTCTTATACTTTTAGCACAATGCTAAATGGGTATGCCAGCAAGACCGCCTCCCCTTCAGCCTGAGCGGGAGCCGTCTAGAGAATATTTTAGCTTTGCAAATATCCATCGAGACGGAAAGGTCATGTGCGCTTACCTTGACGTAGGAACCGGCGTGTCATAGGTTACCAGGCACGTTGGCGGCCTTTAAAACAGCACCGGTGGGCTAAGGGTAGGAGGTTGATGTGATTTCCCCGAAATTTATCATATCAGTTACGGCAGGTATTAGCACGGCATCGATTCCCGGGCACATATTTTCCAGAAATCGGCCTCCGATAACGCTTGTTATTGCCGCCTCACTTATTTGGGAATAAAATATCAAAATATGACAAGGATGTGAACATTCCATGCATGTGGAAGCCGTATGCGCCCCGCATGATCACACGGCCCCAGGCTGGCGGATAGCTAGTCGTTGTGAGGCGTATTGCGTCCCCAGATCTGCACCGCGTCGACGCTATAGCTAATATTTCAAGGGTTCGGGGAAACGGGACTTTGAATGCAAGCCCAAGGATTGTGCGTTAAGACGTCATGGATCACAACTCAATCCAACAGGCCTGCGAGTTAGGACATATCTTTCCAATCGCCAAGAATCTTGTACTCCATCAAAGTCAGTAGCGGGGTAAGGGCTGCAAAATAGTTGACGCCCACCTAAGGCTCTACTATCTTATCATCCCGTTGAATAGTGTAGCTCGGGGACCCCCCCCCAGAGAACATTGGTAAATCGGGTTGTGTTCCGTTCCCCCCGACCAACAGCTACTGAGCATCGACGGTGGCGGCACACAGACCGTAGATAGCCGGTAAGGCTCTCATATTCCGAAGGTTCACCCAGGTCCTAGGCACCCATCATATTTCCAAAGCCAGGCCATTGAGTGAACCGTCCAATGGATAATTATTGCTAGGACTGTGGCCTCACCCTCGCATGCTTAGGTCTTACATAGAAGCGCGCTCAAACACAAACTCATAACTGTCGCCGCCGTAAGTATACAGGGCATGGATGACGCTTATCGAACCCCTGCACGTTTGTATTCCCGTGCATTTACATGGGATTTGCAATCCAACGGACCAGAAGCCTTAGGGGACGCATAAGTTAGTGCCACCAGAGCTTCCTCTTCGAGCACGGATCCCCTGCCAAACAACAATTTGGTTATATTCGTTCAGTGTAGTAGCGTGGCCTGCAGGGAAGCCAAGCATCCTCAACGATGTCACCGTGCATGAACCCAACTAGCCGCCCACATCCATCTCAAATACTCAGAGCACGTTTTGGATCTTCGGTCTCCCACTCACCCCAGATTATTTATTCGGAGTCGAAATGTGATGTCATTTACCGTACCACGTGTACATTTCCCCGAATCCTCAAATTTCCGAACGAAATCGAGCTATTCCGGGGTCTGTAAATCGTGGCTGCATGGCGCGTAAGCGCTCAAGTTAGCCTCGCGGCTTCCGAATACCGTCATCGTGGCACCTCATGCACAGTTGTTGGGACTGCAGCCTTGAGTACTCCTAGACTGCGAATTCGGAGACAGGGGCTTGGGATCTGGCAAGGGGGATAGGAATGAGGGGTTGAAGAGGGTGTGCAGCCGCATTTTAGCGTGTGGTGGCGGTGAGGTGGACGGATGACCGATCTGGGATGATGCAGTTGATGTGGCAATATATTCTCATTACTTAGATTGAATATCCATCAAAGATTTTCGCTATGCTTCCGTTTTGGCTCACCTTGTTCCCTACAGGCATGCCGAAACAATAACTCTAGCTTTGCATCTCCCCCGTGCTTCTTACATCGGATTTCCAATTTCCACCAGAACTACTCGTCCGTTCTCTCGTCTCTTGGGTCGCATGGTTCGTATCTAACGTACTCGCCCTCCTCCTCAGTCCCCCGGCCTTTCTCCTCCTAACGAACTGGTACCCTCGGTCCAACTCACTTTCCACAGCACACCGAACCTTCAACGCCGAAACAGCAGGCCACACGCTTTTCTCGCCACAGAGGATCCAATGATCAAGACTCCCGCGAGTGGGGGTCTCCAAGAGGCGAAGGAAATCGCCAGTGCTTAGTTCCGGGACAAGCGTCACACTTGCGCCGGGAACTGTTTCGTCAATGAGAAATCGTCTCGTGCTTGCCGGAAGAACGCCAAGGGAGTCAAGCTGCGAGAGACGATGATGTATTTCCATGGTTATTAGCCGCAATAGGTGGCTTGTAAAGCTCGTCCGGCCCCGTCGCGCATAGCTGCCTGACGGGCCATGCATATCGCTTTGCAGGAACGGTACGAGGTATGGGCGCGCTTGTGAGATGATAAAGTGGTTTACGTTGAATAACTCAGCGACTCGCGTTAGAGGTGAGTCCCGGTCCGAATAGGTAGCATGCGTCCAGGGACGGAAGGTGGTGGATTCGGAAGGGAACCAAGGCACGATGGTGCCATCGAGGGACTTCGATAAGAGAGTCACAGAGCGGCCATATAGCGTCGGGTTTGACACGTTTGATGCGAGAGCAGCAGACCAAATAAGAACGTTGGGTGCCGTGAGGTAGTTCAAAAGTGTCGGTACACTACCATGGCCTGCTGTAGCCACTGTGATATTGAGGACTCGTTTCGTGCGATTGTAGGCCTCCTCAAATGTTAAATCTCCAACATTGGCCCTCACGCAATCTTCTAAGACGGAGATATCCAGGAAATATCCCTCCTGGTAGAACCTCTTTGTTCTTCTTCCTAGCGTCGCCCACCACCCGCCATCTTTCGGTGGCCTCTTCTTTAGGTCCCCATCGTTTCCACCTCCAAAAGCAGTCAGGTCAATCCCATCACCCGTTAGGAATTCTAAGAGCTCGTCCTCAGTGTGCACCCCCACCAACGCAGCAATTAGCGCCCCGGTGGCAGTTCCTGTAATGATCCTAGGTAGCAGTCCCCTCAGATACAGCGCTTTTACAACGCCCAGGTGACACATGCCAAATATCTCTCCTCCTTGCAGCACCAGAGTACTCCTTCCAAACGCCTGTCTCGTATCATGAAGTAGGTCTAGTTTTGCTTGGTTACTAAGCCCCGTTGCCGTTACATTTCCATCTGTGCCTGCTGTGGCCGGCAAGGCTGCCACAAAAGAGGTCGCAAAGGCGACCTGCGTGATGTAATCCTCGATAAGTAGTTTCGTGCCAGCAAAGGCGCGGTTGAAGAGCCGTGGAGCAGTGATGTTGCCGAGGTTCCTGACGAGGCCAGAGCGAAGTAGATTGACGAGGGTAATAACATCGTTCTCTTCGCGGGCGACGATTATGGATTGGAGTCGCTCGTGGATGAGACGGTAATCATAGTATTTTGAGATTGGATTCTGGCGCCTATGTAATTGTTAGTTTCTTTGGGGCTTGTAGTGCTACACAGCCAGCGGGATCGTGCCGTACCATAAGTCATTCCCAAGCAACACGTCTAGTTGAAAGGCCGCCTCTTCCCACTCCTCATATGATTGTGCATTCTGGAGAATGTTGACCCAAACATCTGTTGGCTTTTTCCATGTTAACCAACTCCAAAACCTCTAGAGACCATGTCAGCGATATCCATAGTATTGTCGAGTTGTTCTTCTTACACTCTTCCAGAACAAGACGACTTTCACGATCATTCCCCAAAGAGCGGCGAGAACGGTAGCCATTTGTCCTTAGACGCACCCGTCATCGTTCAATCAAAAAGCAAGAAGATACTTTGGTCTACGCAGCAAATATGCAGCCATGCGGAATGTTCTATCGAGTCAAACCCAGAGGAGTGGGCAAGCCATAGTCGTTGTGGTTGGCATGTGGGTGTATACCCCGGATAATTATTACGTAGCTCCGAGAGGTACCCACGATAAGCACATGCTTCCTCAAACAAACTATAAACTTTACACGTCCACCATTCAGACTTCTCGCCTTGTTCACTCGAGATGCGTGCTGCTACACGGCTTTTCCAAGCCTGTCGTATAACTTTCTTCACTCGAGACGGTTGTAAACTCTGCACCGATGCGAAACAAACTCTCTCGGACGTGTGGGATGTCCGGCCATTTGTATACAGAGAGATCAATGTCATGAAGCCAGATCAGACAGTATGGAGGAATTTATATGAATTTGACACCCCAGTGGTTAGTACTTCAATATCTATCGACACAATAGCTAATTTTAGTCAGATTCACGTCACCAACGCGTCCTCCCCTGAGGAAGACCCTGAGCTATCCGGAAAAGCAAAAAAGCTTATGCACCGATTTACTGCCGAAGAAGTCCAAAAAAAGATGAACGGCGCGGAGGCCCTGCCTTAAGGAATACATATTCTATTCGACTATATCGTCTATTTTCCATAGGGTCCGGTCATCTTCTCAGTTGACTGCCCACCTTTAGCCTTGGCTACTTCTGTCCCCAAAAACACCGCCAGCGCAATCGCGTCTGCCGTGACATTGACCATGTCGAAGCCCAGTCCGGCCATCTTATTCGCCTGTTCACCACTTGGGGTGTAAATTCCCGATTTTTTACCCGCCTTTTGCGCAGCAGCAAGAACCTTCGCAATAGCAGCCTCCAGCTCCGGGTGCATTGTTGGGCCCGTAATCGGATAACCCAGTGCATTTCCAAGGTCGAATGGCCCCACGAAGATGACATCCACGCCATCAACTGCCGCGATCCCGTCAACGTTCGCCAGGGCCTCGGCAGTCTCAATCTGGACGATTGTGAGGAGAGAGGAGTTGGCCTGGACAAGGTACTCCCCGGCTGTCATCGTTGCAGAAAAGGCTCCCTGGGAGAATGGAGAGCCAAAGCCTCTGATACCTTGAGGTGGGAACTTGGCAGATTTGACGAGTCTCTCAGCATCCTCAACTGTGTTCAGGAGAGGGACAAGTACTCCGTGGGCTCCACAGTCCAGCGCACCTAGATACTTTTAATATTTACTATCAAAGAGACTTGTTCAATCCCACTCACGCTTTACGAGCCAGCCCTGGTTGTCAGGTATCCTGACAATCGGACTCACCCCAGTTGCCGCAATGGCTCCTACGGACTCGTGCATAGCGGCATCTGCAGATATCATTGTTTAGCCTTATAAATGCAGTATAAATGATGAGAATTGTGCCATACCAGCGATGTTCCCATGCTCACAGTCAACAAGGACCCAGTCCACTCCGCTATTCGCCAAAGCCCTCGAGACATTGGTTCCTGGAATGGTTTGCCAGATGCCCCAGGCCTTATCTCCGTTGTCCAAGGCCTTCTTCAGCCTGTTTGCCTGTATCATCGCCATAGTTTCGGTTTAGTTTCTATTGATATTGATGGGTTTGTTTCCGGTAATCATCGGGTGTCAGCAATGAATGTCAGCAAGCCAAAGGGTTACACCTCTTTATACCCCGCCATAACCCCCACTTTGTCCAACATGCCGCTAAGGACTGAGTTACCTCCGCACCAAACCCCGCCCCATATGGAGTATAGACTAAAAATCGCCTGAGGATGTGGAGATTTTGGAGATTCTAGGGCCCTAATTATAAATCGGCCTGATACAATATAGCCTAATACTTGATGTGTGAAGTGCCTTTGTAAGGGACCATAACTTGGTCGCGCTTGCTGTATTCGGCAGCTGTGGCTGAAGCTTATTGATGCCGAACCGACTGATGGAGCTCTAGAACACCACACATCAACCCCCACACCATCGAAGTTTCGCAGGATCAACCCACCATACCGTCACCACTTTACCGACCTATAGAAACAAATCTTCTCTTGACCGTCTGCGATATACCTACTCTATACATCTCGTCATGTCCTCTGACGCACTTCCTATCGGCACCGCAGCGTTTGCGGCGGCCCTTGAATCTCTTCCACTCTCAACCCTCCACCTCAAGGCAGCAGAGCTGCGCAACTCTCTCGCCCACCTCGAATACTCAAACGCACAGCTAGAACCCTATGCACGCCCACCAACAGGTCAGGAGCCGGATAGCGTATGCGTCGAAGCTATCGCGGAAAATGCCATCGTGATGGAACGTATCAGGGAGCGGTTGGCGCTGCTACGACAGGAAGCGGAGAAAAGAGGCCTGGGATGGGGAGAGTTTGTCGGAGAAGATGAGATTGACCTGTTGAGTGGAGAGAATAGAGAATCTGGAGCTGGACGGACAGGTGCTGCGACGGGGTCTTCAGTGGAGGAATTGACGGAGAGGGAAAGCGAAGATTTGCGGACCCTGCAAGGGATGCTTGCAAGACGTGAGAGCGGCTCCACAGAGCGTCTGAGTGATGATTCAACTAGGGCGCACTCGGCGTGGACGGATGGTACATTTCAAACAGGTCGTGTTACCAATGGTGTTCTGGAAATGGACAACGACATCACCAGTGTGCAAGGAGCTATACAAAGCGCAGGAAATAATACGACCGGTACAGCCACGAATGGAGCGAATGGCGAGGAGGGCACAGCTGGCGCAAATACAACTAGGGGGGGCACATTATCAGACGAGGAGCTCAGGAGGAGATTGGAAGAGAGGCTGACCACCGAAGATGATGGAAGCTTGTATCTATAATACCCCAGAAGTACGGTACGGCGCAATCGATGTCGTTGACGATTTGAACTATACGCAAACGGCAATGGGCAATGGGAACGGAGGCAGTTGCGCCAAAGATTAAGGACGACAGTCAATGAAAGGACTACGCCTACTGAAATGTCTAGCGATACAGCATTTTAATACCAACTTGGTCCCATATCATACCTTGAGACGACGGGCTCCATAATCAAGGGAGTATTAGGGAAACAACGTTAGAACAAGTTCACCAAGATAGCATAAGTGCATATCAATAACCAAAGGTTTTATATGCATTTTTCAGGCCTATTATCATTTGCCTTGGGTAGTGAGTGTCTCAGGCATGAGTATGTTGACTTCAGACCCCGACCATCTCTTCGAATGCTTTTACTCCAGCCCGAAACCCGTGTTCCCACTCCCATACAGATCCCCCTTCCTTCCCACTCTCCCGGAGACGTTTTTGAACCCATATTTCCAAGCACCCAATCTTCTCTGCGCCGCCAGAACTACTCGCAACCTCTCCCATGTGGCCCTCAGCTCTCGCAAACCAGAAGCACTTTGCATCCTCCCACCCTACATCCCACCCTTCACCGTACCAGTGATGCTCAAACTTCTTGCCAGGCGCTGTTTGACTCCAATACTCGACATGGCTACCCAAAGCTCGACTAAAGGTAGATTCTTTGGATCTCGTTGCCTCATCCGCACCATGCTGTACGTCACTTGGGTTCAAGAACAGCCACGGTGGCGCTACAATCGTACGCTTTTTAACCTGCTCGAAGAAACCCCACTCGCCACCGTCCATCCACTCCATCTTTGCAGTCCAGAAATAGGTGCCTCCAGTCTTCTCTCGCCATCTTGAACTCTGAGCATTCCCAAATTGACGAACGAGATCGTCTTTCTGAGATGGGTCAGATCGAGACCAGGTCTTGCCGTCTAGCACGCAGCTGTACTCCCCGATAACTACCTGTGCTGTTCCTCGATCATGGACGCTACCAGCATACTTGTCAATCTCTCCTAGCTCATGGGGCACTTGCGAGATAATATGCTGCGGTGCCTTTGCGCGATCGGCCTCGCTGAAGGTGTAGTACTTGTGCGTGTCCACGACTACAGGGTTTCCACCCCGATGCCTCCTGCTCTCAATCCACCTCAGAGAACTGTCCAAGTCCCATGCATCACTCACATAAATTGGCATCGTCGGATCGATGTCCTGTATCTCTCTCAATACATCGTCATACCATTCATGCAATTTATGTGCTCCTGCAGCGGCCTCGTTGACAATCTGCACTCCTACAATACCTGTCATGTTTGCAGCTTCGCTAACAACCTGCAATACCACTTTCTTGGCCATCTCCCGGTTCTTCCTCCCGGTATTCCAATGGTCCCAGAGCTCGGCTTTCCCACTATCAGTCCCTGAGTGCATATCTTTATTTGCGCCTCCAGGGAGGGCGTGGAGATCAAGGAGAACCCCGATCCCAGCATCGCTTACTCGCCGTACGAGATTGCACACCGACGCCCATGCCGAGACATAGACGTCTGCTGCGGCCTCAAATGGCGTCCCTTGGCAAAATGCAGGGCCGAGAGTGAAATACCCAATAGGGAGGCGGATGCTGGTACACTTCGCCTTGTGGACAAGAAATTGAATGTCGTCGTCTGACAGCGCATAGTCCCAATGGTTTTGCCAGCGTTCTTTGGTTTTATCAAGCCCAATTTCGGACAGGGAGGATGTTACGGCAGCGAGTTCAGAGTCTCCTGGGCCGGAGAACAGGGACGGAAACAGCCAGCGCTCTAGGACGAAAATGGAGCCAAGGTTTGTGCCGTGATGATACCGGTAGCGGAAAATATCTTGTCGAGTTACGGGACGGATAGATGAAGCATGGGGAGTACTGATGGCGGCAGCTTGAGAAGATTGGGAGGGGGAAGGGTTGGAGTCCGTGAAGTCTGAGATGCGCCTTTTCGCACGGTCTATGATGGACTTCATCGTTGGAAAAAGATATTAGGAAAGTAGCTAACGGTGCCACTTAAATAACAGCTGAATAAATACTGAGAAGCGTAGAGATAGTAGTCTATCTCTGGTTTTGAACATGGAGGACTGGCTGTCTATGATGAAGTTCTCTCCATAATTATGGCGAGGCTGAAGATCGGCAGTCTACGTCATAGGCGACTTCGTCAGCCTTGTCCCCCCAATCGCCACTATGTGACTCTTGTGAGAACCTAACGGCGCGATATAAGAAAGCCTGTAGCAGTGACGCGTAGAGATTACAATTCCAGGTGAACATGTGAACTTATAGGTCATTAAATCTTTAATTAATTACAGTAGATATTATAGGAGAGTGTCTGATGCTTCCTGGCCTGCGCCGCTTCGCCCTGTTCTGATGTATGACACATTTATGCTCCCCCTTCTCTTTTCTCGTACTCCAGCTCCATCCGCTCTAAGTATTCTTTCGACGCCTTATCTTCTGCAGCTTTCTCTGCCTCTGTCTTGTTCGACGTAGTCCCAGGCTGTCCTTGGGTCGTTGTGGTGTTGTTTCCGTGGCTTGGCTGCTCTGCCTTCGGCGCAGAGGATCTGTTGTCTGCAATAGGCATTTTAGTCGGTTTTGTTCTTCAGCTGAAGTTGTATATTTGAGGAGGAGGGTGATATTGAGGAGAATCGGCTTATGGTTTGGTTGGAGTTTATAAAAGCTATCCAGAGGACAGGATTCAGCCACATTATATAGTCATACCAGGCGCTAGCGGTCAATAGGTGGATCCCTCAGCCATACTGGACAACTTTGCCACCAAAACTCTCAGTGGCACGTGATTTTATGCTCATTGAATTATGAGTTCTGAATTTATGAATTATGAATTCAGTTGGGGCATGGTAAATGGGTAGCTCAAGTCAAGTCAGATGAATGGAACAAATCATGATACTCGGGTATCCTTAATAACTCCATACATTTTCCTATAATACGTTCACAGCATGGATAACAGCATCCTCGATCCCGCATTCCCAACTGCCTTCTGAGTGGGTGCAGCCTTCTTCTTTCCCTTCTTCGCCTTAACATCACCATTTTCTTTGCCAGCTCCTGCAATCTCCGCTGCCTTCGCCTTCTGCTCTGCCGTCTCCTCGGTAGCTGCCTTCTGCAAGGCCTTCTTTCCCTTCTTCAACTTCTCCAACACCTCCGCTTTCGAGGAGAAGTTCTCGGTTTCTAACAGAGAAAGAACAACGAAAGAACTCGAGCCAGTTGCCCACTCAATGATGTGTTCCTCAATCACTGGGTAAAGTATGTCTGCGAAGTTAAGAGGCGGCGACACTGGGATAATCTTCTTCAGCTTGTTGTCAAAGCGGCCACCAGCGATGAGGGAGCGTAGCATCTTGCCGCCGAATGCGGTATTTGCAATGTGCAACCTTGGGCCACCTGAGTGATCGTTGAAAGGAATATCAACCTCCATTTCGTCCTCAGCCGGAGCAGCAGCGTCCACATCCATGGCATCTGCCTCAACAACAACAGCCGTTGGGTCTCCTCCAGCTACGGATGCTACAGCCTCCAAAGCAGCAGTCTTATCGCCCACAGATGCGAAGAGAACCTCGGTGATGAACTGGCAGCCGAAGGAAGTAGTGGCGAGTTCGCCAGCGGCGGAAGCAATGGCGTTGAGAAGAAGAGGTGAGAGTGCCTTTGCGAGTTCAGCACGCCTAATTTCGGGGTCTTTCTTAGAAGTAGTTGCGCGAGCGACGTCAACCTCGTTGAGGACTTCGATGTCAGCGGCGAGGCTGGCGGGGAAGAGAGAGCTTGAACGGCCTTGGAAAAGGTATAGTAAGGTCGTGCGAGCATTTAAGTCGTTGGCGGCAGTGACAACCATCTCAGCTTGCTTTTCGGTATCCTTGGTGAGAAGTTCTGGGAATATCGATTTGGCGGTGAGAACAGTATCGTCGACTGTCTCATAAGCTGCGAGGATAATCTTGTGGCCGTTCGGATCGCCTGCCATAAGATGAATGGTATCTTTGTAGGCCTTCAGGATGTGCTTTCTATCCTTAGCAACACCGTGTGCAAACGCAAGGCAGACTACCCGCGCTCCAGAAGTTGTGAATGCCAAGTTCTTCAAAAGATCACTCTCTTCGTCGCTCTTCAGCAGCTCCATGAACTCAGTCTCTTCTTCGGTGCCAGTCTTAACGTTCAAGTAGTACTGAAGCATCGCATCGTGTAATAACGTGAAACCAGTCATCTTCTTTTGGACGAGGTGGTTGATCAACTCCTTCAGCTCGCGCATGATAGGAGCACGCTTTCCAGGCTCCTTCTCGAGCACGTCTGCGAGGTCGCCAGAAACCTTCTCGCCGTCGCGGAACAGAGAGAACTCGGCACCGTACCACTCCCTAATGATTGTAGCCTTCTGTTGCCTGTTGGCAACCCCACGGTAAACATCGTCCAAAATCCAAGAAGCCTCGGCATGCTTGATCATCTTGCGAACATGGCCGAAGAATTCCGGGACAATCAGATCTCTGATCTCGTCGTCACCCTGAATAAGCAGCTTTCCGATAAGGAATTTTGCATATTTTGACTCTGCTAGTTGGCGGTATGTTCCCTTCAGCTCCTTTGCGATCATTCTCTTCTGCTCGGGCGTAGAGTACTTGATGGCAGTCTGGATCACACGAACAGAGTCATGCTTCAGGACGAAGTCCTTGACCTTGCCGGTTATGATCTGGAACAGCTCCTCGACAAGTTGCTTTCTCTCGTCCTTTGGAACATGAGACTTCCTTCTAAGTCTCTCCCAAATCTTCTTCGTTCGTAAAAGAGGGTCGGCGAGCGGCTTAGCTGCCTTTCTCTCTGCAATTGTCGCCTTCTGCTTTGCGTGTGCCTCTCTGGAGGAAGTACCTATAAATGAATTAGATGAGAAATGTTGATCATAACGGGATACATACCATTGGGACCCTGGCCAGCAGCAAACTGCCTTCTCTCTGGGTGTATTCCATCATTTGCCTCTTCCATTGGAGTATCTTCTTCCTCCGCTCCGTTCAATGGCACACCGCCATCGACATCCATGTCATCAGAGTCCTCATCGTTAGACTCCACCATCTTTGGCTTCTTTGACTTCTTCTCTGGCTTATCTTCCTTTGATTTCTTCTCTGGTTTATCCTCCTTCTTGGAGGACTTCTTCTTCTCGGGTTTCATAGATTCTGCCTCTACCTTTGATTTTTTGGTTCCCTTAACGTGTGCTTCCTTCGACGGCTCAGCCTTCCGCTTGATGCCCGAAGTACTGCTTTTCTTTGTTGTTGCTGGGGCAGCCATGGCGAACAGAGATAAAATTCCGTTAGCAATATGCTATGCTTGTCGCGGCTGCGGAATTAACTGTCCAAATTAAGAATAGAAGCAACCTGGTCGAGTCGCAACATTCACGTTGTAACTGTTCTGCCACAATCTTATCAAGAACTTTTTCTTACCTTCAATCGCGAGGCTTTTTTTGCAGGGGTACTACTCCCACTAGTCTTCTATAGTACTCGCGCTGTCCTGGCGAGGCTGTGGAAGTTTTCCACGTGATTCGTCGATTGTCAACCCCCCACTATCACCAATGATTCTCATACTTCTACGTCAATAAGCCTGTCTCACAAGGCAAATCCTCATACAATGGGTCGCGAAGATCAAGTGGAGGAGCGGGAAGTCCTGGACTCTATTTTCCCGGACGAAATAACTGGTATGTAGCATCTTACCTTTCTGTCTCAACGTCCTAGAACACACAATTTCAGATAGAAGAGGTGAGAGCACATTGCTAATGCGCCGTTACAGATATTTCAGAAACGTCTTACACCATATCAATCCTTCTCGATGTCACCAACGAAGCCGGCAATGAGTCCGAACCTCCAACCATCGTCCTCAAGATCGAATACCCGGAAAACTACCCAGATGAAGCGCCGCTTGTCGAGCTTTGCGCACCCGATGATGTGGTAGCACACGAACTTTTCGACATCGAAGAGGACAGAGAGCGGTTGATCGATGCCCTGAATGATTCCATTGAGGAGAACATGGGCATGGCCATGGTTTTCACCCTCGTTTCGACTGTCAAGGATGCGGCCGAGCAGATAATACAAGAGCGCCAAGAAGTGCTGAAGCAAGAGCACGTCAAGCGCGTGATGGCTATTGAGGCCGAGGAGAACAAGAAATTCCATGGAACGCCGGTGAATATTGAGACATTTGCGAAGTGGAGGGACGCTTTCAGGAAAGAGATGGACGATATCGAGCAAGCGGAGCGTGAAGTGGAGGAAGCTGCCGAGAAGAAGAGAAACAGAGGGAAGGAAACGGAAGTTAAGCTTACAGGAAGACAGCTTTGGGAAAGCGGCATGGCTGGTAAGGCGGATGAGGACGATGACTTGGAGGATGCGGCTGTAGCGGCTGTGGAGAAGATCAAGGTTTGAGGGGATACCTTCGAGTTTGCTGTTACTTAGGTCGGAACAACCGGTCTCCATGATATATGAGGCGTTGCATTGGAGGCGTTTTGGGTAGAGCTGGAAAATACGCGGACCATCAGGGCCTTAGGCTCTGTTAGGTATCTATAGTTGCAATCATGAGCACAAAACGCAGCTGACAGTTCCATTTTTTTAACAATGAATAGACAAGTGTATGAACACATGTATATGAACAAGAATCGCAATAGATCTCTAGATCAATCTCTAGGTCCGAGATTTTGTAGTTTATTGACTACATAATTTTCTTGATTCTTTTGGCGATGCACTTGGCATTAAACCCCGAAACAGTTATTTCATAACCCTAACGGATCACGCCTAGATCTAAACTTTTATAGCTTTCTAGAGAGCCTCATACACTGATATGCAGCCTAGCAGGTTTCCAGGGTTCAATTCTATACACGTCGACCACAGTATCAGTCCTGATAAATTGATCAAACGCCACCCATCTCCTGATCTTCTTCATCTTCATCGCCACTATCGGACTCGTCATCCTCCTCCTCTTCACCTTCCGCCAGTACCCCGAGGTCTTTCTCCAGGTTGGAAATAAGTTCTTTTGCGTGTTCTCCGAGGCGCACATCCTCGTAATCTTGTTGTTGAAAGAGCTTTAAGCTGTGATTCAGCCATTGTCGACTCGAGATCCAGTAAACCTTGTGTCCCTCTCCGCTAACATCCTTCTCCTTCTCCTTCTCGCCCAAGATATAAAGTCCCCAGCCACCAAGGTACCATACCTCGACGCTACTATCATCCTCTCCTACCAGTCTCTCCAGCACCTCAATTGCTTCCTCCTCCATCCCACTCTCCATCAACAATCTTGCCAAGCTCACTCTCGTTGGGAAGTCTGGCACCAGTTCACTCTCTGGATCCTCATCCTTCCAAACTTCGATACTGCGTTTTAATGCAGCTTGGGCGTCCTCGAGTCTCTGTTGTGAAATGCGCACACTAGCCAAAGTCTGCCATGGCTCTGCGAAGCCCGGTCCGACAAGCGTGGCTTCGGTGACAAGCGCCTCACACCTCTGTTCTGCGTCCTCCTCCCAACTCAAATCCGTCATGTACACTTCCACAACTCCACAGAGCGCAGTTGCTAGCTTTCTCCTCTTCTCTGCAACCAGAGCCTCCACCTCTTCTGCTTTGTTTGCATCCGCTGTCTCGACGAGCTTCTGTATCTGAGCCCGTAGCACCTTAGCACCCTGCTCAAACCACTCGACACTGTCCCGGCCGCCCTCTTCACTCAGCTGCGCCAGCCAAAGGAACTTCTCAGCCCCGCCTCCGACCTCCTCATCAATCTCGCCCTCCTCATCGATTTCGACGGCTTGTGTGAAATAGGCCCTTGCAGCCTCAATATCGCCGAGCTCAATGTGGATTTCGCCCAATAAATTCAACGCCGGAAGCGCCTCAACGGAGTCTACATCAACAAGGCCCAAGGCGCGTTGTGCTAGTGGAACTGCGCTCTCAATATCGCCTTCCAGAAGTTTAGAAGTGGCCTGGTCGAGGAGAGCCGACGAAGATGCGGGCGGTGAAGAGGCCTTGCCGGGAGTAGCTATTGTGCGGTTCAAAATATTTTTGGAATCCCGGTTGGGCTTCGACTGTGGGGGCTTGGTTTTCGCCATTGTTGCAATGTATGGGATTTTTGGAGTGAAAGGGCGATGTCTGTTGACTGAAATAGTTAATTCCTGGCCACGAAGAACTTCGCGGGGCGGCAGAATTATTTTTCGAGGCGGGGCTTGGTCCGTCGATGACGGCAAGCGCTTACCGCTTTTGGAACACATTCAACCCCGAAAGGCACTCCAGAGTATGAATAGTAAACCAGTATACGTAAATACGTAGTTGAGTCATTTGAAATGGGCCTATTTTGATTGCATTTAATGTGTTAATTATTGAAATATAGTATCATAGGAAACCAAAATTTCGTAAACATGGATATATTACTTGAGTCATTTGATATGCGCAGTTTTTAACACTGTTTTATGGATTTATTATTGAAATAAATAACACAACGCAGTATCATCCCGATAAATTTGGTAGATACTACGTAAACATGATGAATTGTTTGAGTCTTTTAACATATGCTTATTTACACTATGAGTTACTATTTGTGTTTATTATTGGAAGGGAAAATAAATCTCATGGTTCGTGGTCTCATATTATGCCTAACGAAGGATATATCTCTATCGGAACAGGTAACTATCACATCCTCCTCCGTGACGTGTATTTCCATCCAGTCACCATAATATGTGTGTTCTATCCACAAAAATCAATACCCAAACGTTGCAAAACGCCGAGCAACTCCCTCAAGTGTCAATATAAAGTACAAAGCCACGTGAGCAACTTCTCACACGGGTATCTACCGCACTTCAGTCCCTTGCTGAGAATTAGCTGTCACTGGTCTTTCCATGTTGCCCAGCTCTGCACCCTGCCCACTAAGGCCCCTCTTCCTATTTGTGAAGTGGAATCTGGATGTCAAAGGTGTTGCTAAGGCGGGCTCATCGGAGCCCTGGTCGCCCAGTCTCGAAAAGAAACCCTTTTTTTTCGGCGCAGGTTTGTCTTTGATCGTATTGTCATTCAGACCCACGTCTTCAAATCCTTCGCCTTCTTCTTCTTCCGTTGGTGGGCCCCCTTGAAAGCGCCCTTCGTGAAGTGATGAGCGGGGTAAGCGGGGTAGACGAGCATCAAGAGATTGGCGCCCATTCACAGATGAACCATCCAATACCGGAGACCTAGCAGAAATATCCTGTTAAAGGCATCAGTATATGTCCCATCAATTTAATGGACTATGCCAAGACTTACAAACGAGCGTCTATATGAATCAAAGGATTCCCTTGAGATGGAGAATGGCTCAATTTCTGCGAAACTTCTGGTCGTACTGGAAGATGCGTTGGATTGATTGGAGCGGCGAGGCCAAAAGCTTTTCTTCTCGGGTGGTGATGGCTACCATAATAGTCAGAGTTGCTCTACATATCCAGGTTTCGACATTTGCTTACTGGTAAATATACCCCGCTATCATTGACGACTGTTTGGATATGAGCAAGGTTCTGGAGCGAAACTAATACTCAAATATCATAGTCTAGGGTATAATTTACCGCTCATTTTATATTCCGGAGGCTGTTCAACCTTCTTGCTATTTATACTCAATGCAGAGGACGTCTTAGACGCCTTTACATCCGCATTGTCAACTGCCAAGCCGTGGCCACCGGGAGACTCGGGCCTCGCATTTTCGTCCGGCAGACCCTCGAGGCCAGTACGCTTTGCAAATGGATTCCGAATAGGCATATTGATAAGAGTATAGTTGTATGTATACAATTAGCAATTATCGAGAGGTAGAGGGACTTGGAGAGTCGTGTTGCGCCTATGGGAAACAGGAAGTTGGTTATGGTTGTCCAAGCGCCAGGGCGGCTTCCCTTCTGACGTCGTTAGCTGCGGAAATGGCGGGTTTGACCTCGGACCGCGACCTGTTCATGGACTTTGGTTGGTTCAATTCGCTGTTATTTAGGCTATCGGAATCCGTGTGGCTCCAAAGTCTGGGGAACATACATACGAATTGATGCGAAAATCGAAGCTGATGGGATTCCTCACTTGCTTTGATCTCCAACTAACTAACTTAGCAAAGGCTGTAATACGGTAATTATAGTTCTTATTGTGTACACCCTTATTTTATAGTTGTTATAAACGCTTTAAATGACAATAAATTCTCCTCGCTATTAATAAGCTTAGAGTGAGTTGGACACAGCCCCCCTTTCACCGGACTTTTGGGCTATGGCACAAGTAACATCTTGCCATTGCTGCCCTATGAATACGTTTGGGCTGGGCGACAGTAGAGTATAGCAAGTGCGAGGAGGGGCTAAACACGTCATGTGACACCGCGTACTGATTACAAACGCGAGCCGACAAGGGACGCGTCCACCCAACACAGCAACAACAACTAACACGAATTTACCAATCTGGAACGGCTGGCCAAACTGGTCTGATCACGTACAAAAGGCTTTGTGCTCGACTTGCGGCGACGATAATAATGGCGGCCGAGGATATGGAGGGATCACAACCCATGGATGAGGGTGGAGTCGGAGGGCCTGGTGCCCCTACGCCTTTGTGGTCACTCGAGGTATGATTATTCCTACTGCAGCATAGAACACGTTGGGACGAGCACTAAAACTACCAGGGCGTTGCTGGACTTACAAAACGCGATATTCAACTTGTTGTTGATGGCGGCTTTAATACCGTCGAGGCTGTTGCCTACACTCCCCGCAGAGTACTGGAACAGATCAAGGGAATTTCGGAGCAAAAGGCAACGAAGATATTAACAGAAGGTCAGTATCGTATACGGGAAGTAATGGTTTGACTACTAATCTAGAAATAGCTTCTAAGCTTGTCCCTATGGGCTTCACTACGGCAACAGAAATGCATCAACGCCGTAGCGAATTGATCTCCATCACCACTGGCTCCAAGCAGCTCGACACCTTGTTAGCTGGTGGTATCGAAACAGGCTCCGTCACGGAAATATTCGGCGAATTTAGGACTGGAAAGAGTCAGATTTGCCATACATTAGCGGTTACTTGCCAACTTCCGTTTGACATGGGTGGTGGCGAGGGAAAGTGTTTGTACATCGACACGGAAGGAACATTCAGACCAGTTCGTCTGTTGGCTGTGGCAAATCGATACGGACTATCAGGAGAAGAAGTCCTCGACAATGTAGCGTATGCGCGTGCTTACAATTCCGATCATCAGCTCCAGCTTCTGCAACTCGCCTCGCAGATGATGTGCGAAACCCGCTTTTCACTTCTCATCGTTGACAGCGCCACATCTCTATATCGCACAGATTTTGTGGGAAGAGGAGAATTGGCATCAAGGCAAACCCACCTGGGGAAGTTTATGAGAGCCCTACAGCGTCTTGCAGACGAGTTCGGCATCGCAGTTGTCATTACCAACCAGGTCGTGGCCCAAGTCGATGGAGGACCCAGTGCAATGTTTAACCCAGATCCTAAGAAGCCAATAGGTGGACATGTCATTGCCCATGCGAGTACAACCCGACTCAGTCTGAAAAAGGGACGAGGAGAGACGAGAATATGCAAGATTTACGACAGCCCTTGTCTTCCGGAAAGCGATTGCCTGTTCGCTATCAATGAGGATGGCATTGGTGACCCAAGTCCAAAGGATCTTGAGAAAGACTAGATCCTTAGGCGACACGAGGGGTGGGTTGCACAATAGTATGGGTATGAAGAACGTGCATTGTCGAGTTACGAGGCTATGAGAAACTTTGTTGCAGAGAGAGCTTGGCGTTATAGATATTGTGTGCTTTAGCATGCGGCGAATTGTACATTTAATTGGCCTAGCATTATGAACCTGGAGCAATAAACTGCTATTTGCATTCGTAACAATACCATCTTATTCGTAGTCGTAGTTGTATCCATATTGATGTGGGAATGTGAAGTGGAACTGGACTGGCATAAGCTAAGTTCTATTTTGGGACTAGCGCGTATCTTCAAAAGCTGCTACCAAACAAAGTTGACGTGCAGCCATACGGAATACCTGCGCCTGCGCCCAGCTCCTAGCTCCCTTCTTCATGAGTTCTATGATTGCTTCTTGATGGAGGAAAGATGCAAGCCCAAGCACCACCGTATCTCTTCAAGGAGACGCGTATAAATCTCGACTCACCGCTGTCCAATTCTACAGTTATCCTGCGCCTTCCTGTACCGGGCGCCTCTACCAGATTAGCGCGGACGCAAAAGAGGCCTCTGGCGACTGAAATCGCACTCACTGAGGACGAAAATGCATTTAAATCGAAGCATCTAGCATCGGCCTCCTCGATATACCACCGCCTACACCATACCTCGCCTCGAAGTTTCCACTGGCGCGTCTTGGAAGATGGGAAAGCATTGTCCATAACCGCCGTGGATGTATGCAAACGAGAGAACGGGCCCGAGAACCCTCTCACACTCAGATTATACTTTTCGAGCCCAATTCGACCTGGCTGCATTGCATTTGCCGACCACAAAGAGCACGACACGTTGAGCGTCTTGGCTCTGACAGAATCGAATCACCTGTATACACTCACGCTCAGACCCGACTCCTTCAGACGACGCGCAAGCACGGAAAACAATGTGGACGACTGGTGCAAGATCTACTTGTCGACAGCGTTTAGCTTTAAGCACCCCCACCGCCTCGTTGCACGAAACCCAGGAGAAGTTCTCATATCTCTCCACGATGGAGGCCTATTGAGGTTAAACCGACTGCCTGGCGAAGATGCTTCATCATGGAAGGAAACGTTTTATAATGAAGGTGGTTGGGCGCATGGGCTGAGAAGCCTAATACCGTTTCAAGGAGGCAACACCATCAAGCACGGGAAGATCAACATCGAGCTCTCGGCGGTTACTGCGATTGCTGTACCAAATGCAGATATCGATGGTGATAATTACGCTTTTACCGTGTCTTTGGACCATCGAATCAGAGTGTGGAATCTGGATTCAGGCAAGATCGCGTTTACAGGGGACCTGTTAGGAGCAGAGAGAGAGCCAAACGACCTGGGCAAATGGGTATTACATCCATCCCAAGCTCAGCTAATCAGGGTATTCCAAGACGACGAGAGAACCACTATTGTCACCTTTTCTCCTATTGGTGCTGGGGAATTCAAATTTTGGACGATGACATTGAACGGAGACGGCACAGCGGAGTTAATTGATATGTTTCCAGAGATTGTTTTGAAGCCATCGCATCCAATGGCGGGGGATCCCATGACGGATGTTTGGACCGTTGCTGATTTCTCTGCTACCGTGCATAACGATGAGCGTGGCAAGCTATCATTGTGGGTGCTGTGGAAGAACAATATTACATATCGGGTCCAAACCGTTGATATCACGCTTCAGTCAGCCAGCAACACCAGCAGCTATTGGAAAAATGGCTGGTCTGCTGTGGCGACAGATACGGTGTCACAGGCGCCCCTACCTGTTATTCTTCCATCGGATCCAGAAGATGCTACAGAGAAGTGGCTCGATTATATACTGTATCCCGGAAAATACACAACAGCGACCGTGGAGACAGCACTTTCTATTTATGAAAGGAGTCTTGGACGCCCACAGAAGATATCGGCGCGTGGCAACAAAAATCTATCTGAGAGAATATGTGCCATAATTGGATCTTCTATACCATTAAGCAGTTCGTCGACTGGGCAAATTGATTATGAGCACTTCAAAACAGCGATAGATGCTCAATGGCGGCGATTTTACCGACTTATTGTTGAACTGGACAAGCAGCGCGGCGAGGCTTTGGCTCTGAGTTTTGATGCGGATAACCAATTGCACGTTGTTGCTACAGCGAACGGTTTGTCAGTAATCAGAGAGTGTAGCCCCATCGAGGAACTATACTTCAACCCGGATAATGCCTTTGGTGGGAAATCGGAGGGGCTCAGCAACCTTATTTCAGCTGCCGCAACGTTTCGCGAAAACTTCAACGACGTGTTACAGCACTCTTGCAAGGCACAGCTAGCAGTGCAACTCTTCCAAGATCCCTCGCAAACGGATTCCGAACATCTCCAATCATTTTACGACAGATGCAATTTCGCTGGTCAGATCGGCGACGACGATTTCGAGCAACTGCTAGCATACTTTGGTGGCAGTTTCAAAAACATTACGCTTGGGAGCTATGAGGATTTGTTCAGAGCTATGGCTGGCACAGAAGACATGGCGGCGCATCTTGAGCGATATCCACTGGCTTCCGTTGGCAGAAAGGTCGCGGTAAAAGGAGTCCAGGAGATTGTTGAGCTCCACCAGTCAGTTTGCTTTGACCAACTGGTCCTTTTAGCCTTCATTGAGGGCGAGATCGACCAACAGGAAGAAGGGATGCAGCTTGATACAGCCGCTGTTCATCGACAACTTATCACTGTGCTGAAGCATCTTGAAATCTTAGAATGGCTGCTGAAGACGCAAATCTCCATTTCACCTCTGAAGACTGAGAGATCAGAGACAATGGCCAGTTTAAGCGACGCTCAGAAGCCCGAGGAGTTCAAAATAGTAACTGTGTTTGAAGGCACAGTTAACCACCTTCTCGGGCTCGCCAAGGATTCCGACGTGTCTAATTTGACTGCACTGACCAAACTCCTGGGCCGTGTCTGCGATCCAAATAGCGAAATAGAGCTGCAACCGGCACTTATTCAAGCATTCCTTCTGAAGACCGAACACCCGGATCTAGCAGTCTCGTTTTCCCGATTCTGCTCCCAAGAACCTTTCTCGGTATATATGCAGGGCCGCAGCTCTCTCGCAGTCAAAGATTTGTCCGTAGCAGCAACCTACTTTAAGAAAGCTGCATTTGGTCTTGGTAAGTTTCTTCCATTTTCTCATTTTTCGATCTCTAACGTAATAGTAGCACATTCCGAAATACAGGCGACTGATCGTCACTCGTCTGGGTTACTTAATGAAACTGACTGGAACGCTCTCTGCGGTGGTCTTCCATCATACTATGCACACATAGCCTCCCTCTTCGACTCTTCCAAATCACATTCATACATCATCGACTTCGCGCGCCTTGCTCTCCAATTCCTTCCCACTCACTCCAAGGTATCCCCTGCACAGTCGAGAAAGGACATCGCACTCCGCGCAGACCTCCTCTCCCGCCTCTTCTCGTCCGCCCTCCACACAGCCCGTTATGAGCTCGCTCACTCAACTCTACACCTGATGCCTGATGCTGCAATCCAAAAATCCAACCTTCGCAGCTTGGTCTACTCTCTCTGCGAGAACTCTGCCGCAGCTGAACTCATCGAGTTGCCATTCTTGGGAATGCACGCCTTGGTTGACGAGGCATTAAGCCAAAAGTGCGCGAGTATCGTTGACGTCAACATCGGTGTACCATGGCATAAAATCCTCTACGCGTGGAGGATACGCCGGGGCGACTTCCGTGGCGCGGCAGCAGTGGCGTACCAGCAACTCCAGAAGCTGCAGCAGCTTGCCAACGGTGGACATGGCAAGGACCTCGCGCTCTGGAGCGGAAAGAAGAGCACAGGTGCAGGGAATGACGAGCTGGATACCCCGGTCACGAGACAATATCTCCAACTTATCAATGCGTTGAGCTGCGTGGAACCAGAGCAGGCGTGGATCCTAGCGGAACCAGTGGGAAGGAAGAATGGGGTTGTCGAGAAGCGAAGGATTATTACGCTGGAAGATGCCAGGCGCGGGTTGCAGGATGAGATGGATCGGGTTGAAGGGATCCTCAGAGGGCGATTTAGCTTTGTTGGGGGAGAGGAAGGAGATGTGGATATGGATGAGGATTAGGAGGGATGTAGGGCAGCTGTGAGCGGGTTCTGTGTATGATACGAACGGCGTTCAAATGGGAGTTAAGGTACAGATGGAGCGAAAGGGAGGGAGGAGCTAGAGAGGGAGAAACTAGGAGGAATATACCAGGTTCTTGTAAAAAATAACGCTGAGGCGATGATGTTGAATTTCAATATAGCCAAAATATCGTGTAACTGATGTCTTACAACCACATCGGAACGGGGAGGGTTATACTTAAAATTCACAGAACTGTCATGAACTGCTAGCTGCGGATGGTCTCGTGCGTGTGGGTCAATATTAGTTTATTTTTGCAGCTATCTTTGAAGGTTTTTTCGAAATCGATGATAACATGTTGATTTCCGTAGGGACAGAGGTTCACATATCACGAAAAGGGTCACGATAGAGTTCGTCACTCTCCTGCGGGCTGAAGTGCTTTAAGTCATGGTATTCGGGAAAGCAAGCAATATGCTAATTCATCTGGATATACACCTATCAATGACTCCCCCATTCCCAATTTTCCAACCCAAACACTCCACATCTCATTGCCCGGACATTTAAGCCTTGACGGCGTACTTGCGCTGGGGGAAGTGGGTGTTGCGCTTGGTGGTCTTCTCGAGGACACGGGCGGAATCCTCCTTGGACAGACGGCGACGGATGGCACGGGTCTGCTTGGGGCGGAGGTCGAGGGGAAGGTACTTCTTGTTCTTGTAGAACAGGCGAAGCTGGGAGCGCTGGTTGGCGTTGATGACGGTGAGGACCTTGGCGATCGACTTGCGGATGTCGTGGCTGTAGAGCGAGAAATGTCAGTGATGCCGTGCCACTTACAAGCACCGAGCCTTGCCATCGGAAGTCTCGTGGGAGACAAAGGGGGGGTTGATGGGCTTATAGACTCGGGGGCATTGAGACGGGGGAATTGAAGACGCACATCTTGGTGAGCTTGGATGCGGATCCACCAGCGATCTTCTGGGTGCGGAGTTGACCGAGCTCAGTCTTCAACTCGCCGAGCTGCTTCTGGAGGTCCTCCTTGTTCTTGGTCCAGAGGGCACCAGTCTTAACTTTTCCGGACGACTATCGCGACGTTAGCTTTTGTCCCCTTCAATCCAGTTGTAAATCGTTTCTTGAGCGCGCGCGTCGCATCGAGAATCGAATATGTGAGAGGTTCCGTACCATTTTGAGTGATTGTCGAGGTTGTCGTGATTGAGATGGAGTAGTGGTCGGTATGGGCGTCGTCGTCGGTCTTCGTTCTGGGCGCGGATCGCTGGGTTGTTTTTCGTAGTAGGGTTTTCGTATTTTATGCCCTAAGCGTGTGATTGGCTTAGCGTGGAGCTGGGGACTGAGCTGGGACAACTCAGTTAGCGCAAGGCTGAAAACAAGTCATGTGATATCCATGTCTTGGCACCCGCATGTCAGGGCCGCGCGCAAGGCAAGGCCGAGTTGGCCAGGATGTCAACCACTGAGACAATGATGGCATAGGAACGATCCGCTCTTCAACTTCACTTTTACCACAAATATCAAGAATCTGTCATGTCTTCCTCAACTGGGACGGGCTGGGCGCAGCTACGCCAACAAGCAAGAACACTTGAGACCCAAGTAAGTCCTTCTACTCCTCAAGGTCGACCAAACTAACCGGACCCCTAGACCGAATCCCTCTTCCACAGCTACTCACAATTTGCGCAAATCAGCAACATCCCTCCCTCGCCGACCGAAGAACAAAAGCAAACCGAATCCAAAATCAACGAGCTCTTCGAAAAGGTTTGTCCCCCCGCCCCTCCCCGAACCATCCCCTTTCTAACCCGGCTCCCCCAGCGCGAGACCCTCATAAACCAACTCAACCGCCTCCTCGACTCCGAAAGCACCCTCACCGCCTCAGCCCTCAAGCAAAACAATCTCTCCCGCCACCGCGAAGTCCTCCAGAACGACCGCCGCGAATTCAACTCCCTGAAATCCACGCTCCAGTCCGCCCGCCAGCGCGCCAACCTCCTCACAAACGTCCGCTCAGACATCGACGCTTACCATGCCTCCTCCCCCTCCGCGGAGGCGGACTACATGCTCGGCGAGCGCAACCGCATCGAGAACTCGCATAATATGGCGGATAGCGTGCTGAGCCAGGCGTATGCTGTTAATGAGCAGTTCGGGTTGCAGCGCGAGACGTTGGCGGGGATTCAGCGCAGGATTCAGGGCGCGGCGGCGCAGGTGCCGGGGTTGAATAGTTTGATTAATCGGATTAGTGCGAAGAAGCGGAGGGATATGATGATTTTGGGGACGTTTATTGGGGTGGTGTGCTTGTTGTTCTTGTACTTTCTGTGAGCAGGCGGGTTTGAGATGGAATGGGGAGTCAGTTGCTGGCGGCTGTCAATGGTTTGAAGGATTGGGCTGGAATACTTACTCAAGTGGCCCGAGAAGCGAGGCCAGGTTGTACATGGTGGAAAGGTCGGAGATAGACCCTGGCGGAGGCAGTTTGGGGGATGGGCCACAAGACGGATGGATGTGTCAGATAGACATGGAAAGCGGAACTTTGCTAATTACTGTCGTTATACCGCGCTGCTTAAGGCCGGAACGCACGAGCGCTTATGTATCTTTGCGGAGCTGGAGTTAGAAGCGGGTTTGTATTTGTACACGAGGGTATTATTTGACAATATCATACAGCAGTGGCAGCCCCTGGCTTTCCACCTTCAATCAAAATCCTCAGACCGAACTTTTCGTTCCCCCAGGCGAGCTCTTCTTCCCCTTCGCTTCCTCAATCAACTTCTTCACCCCCCTAACCAACCCCTCCCTCTCATCCCCCTCTGCAATCCCACTCCCCGCCCACCTAATCCTACACGCCCCATCAAGCAAATACGTATACCCAACCTTACTATTCAGCAACCCCATCGCATCCCTCATCTCACCAGTCAGCCCCTTTGTGACCACAAAATACCGTCCCCACGCGTCCTTCCCCATCTTCGCCCGCAGACTCGGCTTGAACAGCTTAATCAGCGCTGATTTGAGGGGGTTCTCCTCGACGTTAATCTGCACCATCTGTGCCCGACCGCCGCTCGCAGCCACCACCTCATGCAGCTCAGCGTTCTCCTTCTTGCCTACAAAGGATGTAGCTTGGTGCTCAGCCCAGGCGCTGGAGAAGACGGAGACGATAGAGATTTTGTCACTCAGCACGGGTGTCGTATCTAGTACCTCGGCGTCTTTGAGGAGGGTTTGGCCCTGTAGGTTGGGGAAGTAGAGAGCGCGCTCGGCTCTGAAGAGGCGGGGGGGTGCGACGAAGGTTTTTCCCTTGTGGTGACGCATGTTTGACCATTCGCGGAAATAGGGCGTGGCCATCCTTTGCGTGCTGCGTTGGATGTTAGCTACTTTCATGTGATAGTTGGAGGGCGGTCATCTGGGATCACATGGGAGAGCGTATTTCCAATGGGAGGGATATGGGGGGACAACATACAGAATCTTCCTCTTAACAATATGTTTATCATAATCCACAAAGTCATCGCGCCTCTGCTTCCACGACCTTGTATCAACCCCGGCATTCTCGCCCGTACGAGGCGGCCGCGGGAGTCCAATCGGCCGCGGCAGCGGCTTCGGCGTGAATTGCTCTACTGCTTTCCCTGTAGCTCGCGGCGCATCGGCGAGGGGAGAGGGGAGGTCGGCTGCTGATAGCGGCTTTGGTTCTTCGGGAGCTGGTGCCGGTGCCGGCGCTGATGTCGGGGGGGTGGGTTTTTCGGCATAGCGGCGGAGTGTTGTGCTGAGGGGTTGGGATCGGATGGGGTAGGCTAAGGTGGTGAATCGCTCCGGGCGAAGGAGGGCGCGCGCCAATGGCGCTTTGGTGGCATTCATCTTGAAGTACGTCGTAGCTTTTGAGAGAGTGAGGTTCAGCCTCGTTGTAGAGGCTACAGGAACAAAAACCTCGGCGACCGGAGAAACACTCCCACCGGCCGCCGCGCCGTGCACGTCCCACCGATACGCCGCGTCGATTGGAAGGTGGGACGTCACCAGCGGCTCGGTCTAAGACGACGGCTAGAATCGGCCGGGGCGGGTTGTTGAGGTCGAACGCGGGGACATTGGTTTAAAGAGGGTTATGCCGCACAATGAGGGATTCTGCATAGTTTTTTTTATTGGGAGTACTATCGTCTTCTTGAGTAAATATGCCTGTCAGGATACCCTCGATTTCGGCGGCGCCGCTGTCTAGAGCTTTGTTGAACCCCGCGAGGCAGGGTGGGTTGAGGAGGCATCCTACAAGGCTGTTTACTGCGACTGCGAGGACGGCAGTTGTTAAGCCGTTTTTGCTGGCAGATATTGGAGAAGGTGAGCATTTTCTGTCTTTTGGCTTGTTTTGTTTGGTTATTACGCTTGTCAGTGAAGCATACTGACAGTTACAGGTATCAGAGAGTGTGAGATCATCCAATGGTTCGTTGAGCCCGGAGCGCGGGTCGAGGAGTTCGACAAGATATGTGAGGTCCAGAGCGACAAAGCATCTGTGGAAATTCCATCGCGGTTCTCAGGTGTAATCAAGAAGCTTCACTATGATACTGGGGAGATGGCAAAAGTGGGGAAGGCGCTCATCGACATCGATGTGCCAGAAGAGGTCGCCGAGGCGGTGGAGCAGGCAGGTGCTGCACCACTAGGCGGTGAAGCAGGTGCAGAGAGTGTCAGGTCTGAGGGTTTAGCAAGCACCATCCAGCCTGATACCTCCTCAGCTCCAGCACCGGAGGAAGTAAAGGCATATAGTGAGAAGCCAGTGGTAGCCAAGGGAAAGCATGCCACGCTCGCAACACCAGCAGTGCGGCACCTCACCAAGGAGCTCAAAGTTGACATCTCAGACATCAACGGCTCCGGACGAGACGGACGCGTAACAAAGGACGACGTGCACCAATTCGCCAAAGCCCGCGACGCAGGGCAAGCCGCTCCAACACCCCAAGCAGCAGGCACCGCACAACTCGCCCGCCCAGCACCAGACCATGGCCCACAGCAAGAAACACCAACACAGCTCACCAACATGCAAGCCCAGATGTTCAAAGCCATGACCGCCTCCCTCAAGATTCCCCACTTCCTCTACGCCGACGAAATCGACGTCTCCTCCCTCTTCCACCTCCGCCAGCGCCTCAACAAATCCCTCGCCAAGTCACCCCCCGCCGACGCCCAAGTCACAAAACTCTCCGTCCTCCCTTTCCTCATCAAAGCCATGTCCCTCGCCATCGGACGCTACCCAATCCTCAACGCCCGCGTCGACGTCGGCGCAGACTCTAAACCATCCCTGGTCATGCGCGCACAGCACAACATCGGCATCGCCATGGACACCCCCCAGGGCCTCCTCGTACCCGTAATCAAAAACGCCAACGCCCTCTCCATCCTCTCCATCGCCACCGAGCTCGCGCGCCTCCAAGCCCTCGCCAAAGCCGGGAAACTCACCACTGCCGACTTAACGGGGGGCACCATCACGCTGTCCAACATTGGGAATATCGGCGGGACGTACGTGGCGCCTGTGATTGTGGAGAAGGAGGTTGCGATCTTGGGGATTGGGAAGAGGAGGACGATTCCGGCGTTTGGGGAGGGCGGGGAGGTGGTGAGGAAGGAGGTTATGAATTTTAGTTGGTCTGCGGATCATAGGGTTGTGGATGGGGCGACGATGGCGAAGGCGGCGGAGGTGGTGAGGGGGTTTGTGGAGGAGCCGGATATGATGCTTGTGCATTTGCAGTGAAAGGTGGTTGGATATGATGGGTGTTTACCTACATTAGTAGGGAGGTTTTTGATATGAGAGATGTGCATCTGGAGTGATGAGGGGAGGTTGGGAGATGATGGATGGCATCTGATGGGAGAGAAGAGACTCAGCATATGATGCATCTGTACCTCAAATGAGGGAGAGCACATTGGATATGATAGACTCGAGAAAGCCTCGATGAGGGCTCGAGAGGGTGGTTAGCTGCTGCATATGTGGTGTTCAAGGAGGTAGATTGTGATATATACTGTCTGATGTTCGCCACAAGAATAACACAAACCTAACTTAAACCGGTTCATTCAAATAAGTGTATTTGAACTCCTTTTTTAACTTAATGTGTGCATTTATCCCCATAACCCCCAGCATCTTTAAATCAAGCATTTTCGTACTTTTCATACCTGTAAATATTCTTCTTCTCCGACTCGGACGCAATAATCGGCCCGCGTACCGCCCCACCTTCGGATTATTCCCAGAAACTGGGTCGCATATGCCCCGCGCACCGTCTAAGTGGGGTAATTCATCCCTGCACACAGTTAACACTCCACCCCCCACGCACCGGCACCTGCGTGGGATGGTATTCTAGGGTCGAAAAAAGAGAGAAGGCTTTTTCGCGTTACGAGTCTGTCTGCTTACACGGCTGTGGGAGTCTTAACTATATAAGTATGCATTCTAATAAACAGGGCTGTTATGGGGGGTAATATGTGCATCATAATATATGCACACGACTCCATTGGGGGGTATGCGGGTATGGCGCACGACAGGCATGCGCGGCAGATTGGCCGGCTGCATTGCGTCGTGGGGAAGCACCACCACCCTCCATACACAAGTAATAACAAACGCCCTACGCTCGGATACGATGGGGGATAAATAAATAAGGAAATGAAAATACCCGTCACTTGACCCCCCTCCTCCACCAACCAACCACACTCATATTTTGCCGCCCCCCAAAAGCGGCAAATATCCAATTATCCCTCCTCCCTCCCTCCTAGACTTTCTTCTCCTCCCCCCCGGGGCTCGATCAGCCTCGGGCCCCGGGCGGTGTGTTGTGTGGGGGCTAGCCCGTCCCACCCAGGTGTTCTCTCACCCTACGTCGTACCTGTCTTTACCCAAAGGAGTGTGGAGGGGTCCCGCACTAGGGCGGCAATATAAGGGTGACATCACGCCTCTCGCCTTTTCTTCGAAAACGGTTTTTGGGAACTCCTCCTATTTCACTGCTCTCTTCTACTCTGTTGTCTTTTTTTCCGTGTGCTTTTGGAACTGGAAGTCTACGTTGTTGTTGCTGCCTCTTTTTACTACTTTGTAGGGGGTTTGAGCCTGGGTTTAAAAGGAAGCGGCGGGAACTGGATGCGCGCGTGCGGCTGGTAACACGAACTTTGACGGCTGAGAATCAAACGATCTACGACCTGTCGTTTTTTCCTTTTCCTCTGGCTCTAGAAGTCTTCTAAACTCATTTATACCGAACGACATTTACACCTCTCCTCTTTCCTCCGTCCCAGCATCAAGACCGCTCTCAGATCGCACCACTCTCACCCTGCCGAATTCGGAACTCTCACCCACTTCTCACCTACCTCCTGCTCTTGAGACTACAAGACTCGAATCCACGCCCTCACACCTACGATCCCCAAAATACCACAACCAAAATCCAACATGATGGAATCCATAACCCCCCCCACCACGCCCTACGCCTCCCCCTCCTCCGGGCCCTCAGCACACAAACACATCTGGCTCATCACCGGCCCCGCCGGCTGCGGAAAATCGACCGTAGCCTCTCACCTCGCCACAACCCTAGGCCTCCCCTTCCTCGAAGGCGATGATGTATGTCCTTCCCCCCCTCCCCTCTCCCTCTCCCCTTCTCTCCCTTTCCCCCAGTCCTTCCCCCCCTGCCAAGCTCCCAACTGACACAACCCCAGTACCACACCCCCGAAAACATCTCCAAAATGGCCACCGGCACCCCCCTCACCGACTCCGACCGCTGGGACTGGCTCTCCGCCCTCCGCACCGCCTCGCTCTCCACCCTCTCCCCCCCCAGCCCCCCCTCCCCCAGCGGCGTCGTCGTAACCTGCTCCGCCCTGAAGCGCAAATACCGCGACGTCATGCGCGTAGCGCCCTATCACGATCCGCGGGTGTTGGTGCACTTCATCTTTTTGTCAGCTAGTGAGGAGACACTGTTAAAGAGGGTGGAGGGACGGAAGGGACATTACTTTGGGAAGGATATGGTGAAGAGCCAGTTGGAGAGCCTTGAGGTGCCGGTGGGGGAGAGGGATGTGGTGGTTATTGATGTTAGTGTTGGCAGAGAGGAGATCGAGAGGAGGGCGTTGGATGTGGTTAGGGAGGCGATGGGGGGGGAGAGGGCGAAGCTTGCCTGAGCGGGAAGTTTGCTTGAGCTGAGCGCGAGGTTTGCTTGAGCTGAGCACGAGGATCCTTTGGGTGACAGGCAGCCTGGATGTGGGGAAGTGGAGGCGCATAGCCTGGCTGGGCACATATCAAGTGCCGCCCAGGCTGCAGGGAAATCCACCCTACGCACCCCAAAGCCTTGTCACCCGCACTCTTCTGGTTCTCGGAGAGGCATCTCCGCCGCATCCCCCCACGCATATGGGTGCGTTTCATTGGTCACATAAACATGGCGTTGGCGTTTTTTGCAGCATAGATGGGCGGGGATTGGGTTGGGTTGCAATGGATATGTATATACAAGATGGTTACACAAGAGATTTTACCTTGTTTGAGTGTTTGAGTGTTTGATTGCTTGCTTTTGGTCTCGTGTGTTTGCAACCGGTGAATCTGTGAGGGCGTGATAGGTGAACCGTGCGCTCGCTGGCACCCTGGGGGACGGGGGTTGAGTGGTGTGATGGATGGCCGGTGTTGCATATCTCGGACCGGGCGGGAGGCGATGGAGAGTGCCGACGGGAGGGTAGTGAGAGGGGCTGCCGATGTTGAACCTGGTAATAAAGTTGGTACTAAATCCCTTTGAGATCACGAAAGCAGGTAATGGTTCATGAGGTCTATCTGCCGGCCTGTGTCACTTTGCGCGGTTCTCACACTATCTTTCTCACTTTGCTTGCTATTTCATGCCGTCTTCGAAGCAGCATCTCTCGCAACCTCCCGTACTTCCCTCGCACATATCAGGAGCACAGCTTTGTCCTAACTGATGTGGGCGCGCATAGATAGTCCAACTAACAAGGCAACTATAAACTTACATGCCGTAGGTTAAGCTGTGTATTAAGCTGCTATATATACCTTTATGGACTAGGTTACATTATTGCTACGAACCTTGCGTCAAATCGAGGCGGAAAGAGAAGTGCTAGTTAGCAATGAAAGATGCAGCCTGGTCTTCAACCCCACTCCGAACTGGTGTATCGGTAACATATCCGCCTCTCACCAATTCGAAAGAATAATGAATCCGCGGTTGCGCGGGGTTCGACTCCCCGGTTCGGAATATTTCAGAACCATCTACTCTCAAGTAGACCAGTCTATTTTTATTTTTATTTTTTTAGCCGATCCACACACACCCTTCGATCCTGTCAAGTAGAAAGTGAGAATTGGTTTATGGGCAGGGGTTTGTTAGAGATGTTGTTTTAATTTGGGTTTATTGATTATTTATATTATTAGGGCTGTAGTAGGAGTATTGTATGTAGAGTTGAACAAAACCAATATGAGAAACTATATATTCTAGCAATGCGCGGAGAAATAAAATAAATATATATTGCAATTATGCCAAATACCTAAAATTACTAGACCCGGATGCACAACGAACGATAGATATACCCCTGACATACACAAAATAACAGCAGCAGTGCAGTCACGTCTGCTGGAATACTGTATCGTACAATGACCCCCGTAGACAGTTAGTCCGCTAGCGAAATCTTAATTTATCTTTTTTAATTTTTAATCTCGCTCTTCTACTAGCATCCTCTCTTCAGCGGCACCCATCGTCTCCAGCCCCTCCCTCTTTCCCCCTCGTCAATCCCGGAACGCAGCCTTAAAGACCCCGGGTTCGGGAGATGAGTCCATTGGGCCGCCCTCACGCCGCCCTCCCTCTCCCCCTCGGGAAGTTCCCACGCCCGCCCGCTTGCCTGCATCCACGGCCATCTCGCAACTATCGTCCCGCCAGTCGCAGCGCTGACTCTATCCCCATCGCACCGTGTAGCGCAATACAATATGCTTCGCACGGCCGCGCAGAAGGTGTATCACCGCCATGCCTTAAACGCAGGCATCCCCTCCGCTGCCTCTCTGCTATCCTCTTACAGCATCTGCGCGCCAACGCAGGTCCCGGAACCGCTTAAAGCTCTTCATCCCACTAGGCATGCGACTGGCATCACTTAAAACATCTTACATCTCCTTAACCCCCCCAAGTATTCACCCCCCCCCCCCCCCCCCAACAAAACCCCCCCCCCCCCCCCACCCCCCCAAGTATTCACCCCCCACCACCCCCAATAGCAAACCCCCTCTCGACACCCTCCCCATAGACCTCCAACCCCCTCCCCATCGCGCGCACAATATCAAAGATCTGCGTCCCCCTAAACGTCTCAGCCCAGAGCCTCACGACCGCTGCGCCGAGGGCGCGGATGCGTTGGCCTTCTGTTTCTGGTGAGGAATCCCCTGAGGAGGTAGAAGAGGGGTGCGAGGTGGCGGGGGGAGGGACGGCGTATTCGGTTTCCTCGAGCATGTTGCGGACCATGGCGAGGATGTTGCGCTCGTCTGTTGTGAGGGAGTGCGGGGTGAGGGAGATGGTTTCGAGCCATTTGCCTGGTAACTTATTAGCCTTCCATCCCACTTTACTCCGAAAGCCGTGAGGCTCGGCGCCCAAAAAAATGGAAAAGGGGAGAGAGAGAGAGAAAGGGGGGAGGGGGGGGGGGGAAAAGAAAGTAAAAAAAACTCACAAAGCAAAACCGCACACTCAACATTACAAAGACTATGCTGAATACTCCACCCAAACGTCTGCGTCCTAGCCACAAACGCAATCCCAATCCTAATCGGCACCCCCAGCGCCAACACCGCCTGCTGCACCGCCCTCGCCACCCCCTCCCCTCTCCCCACCCTCCCGCCCTCCGCCCACGCCTTAGCTATCATCACCGGATCCCTCAGCGCTAGGTACGGGTTGGGTGGTAAATCGCTGTGCAGCCTGATATAAGCCAGTCGCAGGAGGGCGGTGGAGTTAAACGCCACCGGCCCCGCGGGCGCTGTAGGATCAAGACTAGACTCAGGCGTGCGTTCCCAGGACGCTTGCCAATTCTTCAGCGCGTGGCTCAAACTCGCGAGGTGGCTAGCAGGGAGGGTGTTGGGTGGTAAATGCGGGTGTGAAATCGCCGTCGTCTGGCGGAGGAGGAAGATCTGTTGGATCAGTGCTGTGATGAGGATGTAATTCCCCAGCGCTGAGGTCGGGGGAAGAGGAGGTGGGAGGTCGGCGGCGGGGGAGGAGGGGGGGTCGAAGAGCCGCGCTAGGGCGGTGAGGAAGGGGATTTCGGAGGGGGGAGAAGATTGCCGGATATCTGCCCATTCTCGCGCCGTGGGAGCTTTCCACTCTCGCGCTGTTTGGGGGAGGGACATGTGGATACTCGTCGAAGCCAGTGGGGAGGGCATATCGTAAGCGATACAGTGGAGATTGAAGAAGCAGTAGACGAGGAACTTAGTACGTTTCTCGCTCTCGATGCGGGCCCATTCTTCCCAGCTCAAGGAGGGGTGAGAGGTGGATGGGTTGGTGAGACCGGATTCTTGGACGAGTTGCGCGAGCCAGCTGCGCAGGGTGAGGGATTCGCGGAGGAGGACGCGGGGGGCCCAGGTGCCGACTGCGACGAGGAGGAAGAGGGCTTGGATTGTTTCAAGGCGGGCGGAGTGGGAGTTGGAGCTGTTGTAGTTAGTATGTGTATCCCCCTTAAAACATCGCTCGTAAAAGAAAGAATAAACCCACAAATTCTCCCCATCATGCGGCTCACTAGCAACCCTCTCCATCCCATGTCCATTCCCATTCACAACCCCATTCATCGCCCCTCCCCCCTCCCCCAAACTCCTCCCCGTAGGCGGCGGGCTCAACCCGGCACTCTCACTCCCACACGTCAGCGGCGGCGACACAATCTCCGCCACCATCGCACTATTCCTCCTCGTCGCCTGCTCAATCGCCACCGCCCTCGCCGCATACCACAGCCCATTCCCGCGATGCGCCTCGAACCGATACTGCGCCCCGATCGCCACGAGCGTCAGCAGCAGCTCCGGCGCGAGCGCAGCCACCGAAAGCGTCGGCACGTGGAGGAATGGCACGTGTTCGTGGAACCCGTTGAAGTACCCCTCGAGGAAGCGGGATAGCGTGTAGCGAGATGGGAACTCGAAGCCCCCTGGTAGAACGGACGCGAACTCGTCGACCTTCGCTTGCATGTGGCGGTGCTCCTGGCTGCTTACTTTCCAGGGTGGAGCGGCGGCTGCGGCGGCTGCGGCGCGGATGTCTTCGCCTGTGCGTGGGTGCTGCGGGGGTGACTGGTATTCTGATGCGATGGAGGAGAAGCGTGAGTCGAAGCGGCTATGCTGGCCCTGCTCGGGCGGCCCACCGACCCGCGCATCGTAGCTCTGCCGTGACGGGTCCGCATAACCCTCATGTGCCTTCGGACGGGACCACGTCGTCCCCCCCTGCCCCTCCGCATCAATAGGCGGGAAGACATGCGAACTGATCCCAAAATCGTCGAGGAAGATGTTATAATCCCCCAGCAGCGGTTGCGGTTGTGGTGCCTCGCTCAGCGTGGCGTGGTGGTGGTGATATGAACCCCTCCGTACGCTGTCCTCGGGCCCGGCTCGGCTGTTGAAGCTCGTCGTGCGCGCGCGCTTGCTCTCGGGCTCGGCGCTGCTGTCGGTGTGGAGGGAGTGGATGGGGGGAAGCTGGTTGGTGTGGTTGTTTGATGAGGCGATGTGGGTTGCTGCGTCGGAGAGGAGGTCGAGCGAACATGGCAGTCGTTGCGGTTGCTGCTGTTGTGGTTGTGGTTGCTGCTGCTGCATAGGAACCTCCTGGGGCTGCCGCGCACGCAGGTCTTGTATCGGCGGATAGTTGGGCTGTTGCACAAGTAGATCCGGATCGATGAGGTTCGGGATGGCGGCTGTGATCTGCGGTCTACTCTGTGCCTTGAGAGCGTTTGCGCGCGCTGCGGCGGTGGCTACGTGGTGCCTATTCGCATCGTGCTTATTCTCATTCAGATGTACCAGTTTCTCATGTCTAACCAAGAGATCCCTAGAATTCTCATGTTAGTCCGGGATGTGGGGGCGGCCGGAGGGGGAGGTTTACCGTCGCCCAAAAGTCTTGCCGCAGAGGCATTGGAAGGGCTTCTCTTTCGTGTGAGTGCGCTCGTGGCGCTGGACGTGCTCGAGTCTGCGAAAGCGCTTCTGGCAGTAGCGACAGGGCAGGGTCTTTGCCTTTTGCCTGCTGCTGGCGTCTGGGTCGGCGTCGGATGCGTGGCTTTGGCTGGCGGTATCGACGCCTGGGAGCGGCATCATGGCGGTGGGTGGGTGTGTGTCGCAGCCAGTTTCGGGAGTATGAGAATGATGGTTTGTGTGATGCTTCGTTTTTGGTGTCTTTCGTGGGGATTTTAGGAGGTGATAGGGGTGATGTGATGTCGCCGGGCCCTGCCTGGTTTCCTTTGCGCAAAGGTGACAGGTGAAAGATGTTCGTTGGTAGTAGAGTGGTAGAGTAAAGTAAGGTTAGTCGGCAGGAAGAGGTACGAGGTAAGATTTCCCCAGATGCGATTTCCCCAGACCACAGATGAGATGGTGGTACATGTACCTGTACTTGTGTAGGTTGTGGTTTGTATCGTGTACAACCAGGGAGCAAGGGGAGGAATGTGGGTGGATGGGGGTGGATAGTGGTGGATAGTGGTGGGTGGTGGGTGATTTCCCCGCTCTCCGACTGGGAGATGCTTGTACCTGGTACTTATTCGCTGTGGTAATGGAGGAAATGGAGGAAATGGAGGGAATAGAGTGGGTGGGATAGTGGGAGAGTACAGTAGAAATAGTGGATATCTGAGGCATAATGGACAGAACAGCGAGATATAGCGTGTATTAGTAGTGTTGTCGTGGAGTGGTCCAGTACGAAGTTGTCGTAGTTGTGGTAATTTAGTCGTAGTTGTCGTAGTTTAGTCGTAGTTTAGTCGCAGTTAGTCGCAGTTAGTCGTAGTTCAGTCGTAGTTCGGTCGTAGTTAGTAACTTAGTCGTGGGTTTGGTCGTAGTTTCCCCCCATCTACAGCCTCGGTAATCGCATCAGCCTTGTGCATTTGGCAGACGTGCATTTGGCAGGAGCTGCGAGTCGTTCTTGCCGTGGCAGTTGGAGTAGGAGGAGGGACTAATATTCCAGTACTACTGTACTTTACATCCCATGCATAAAACACGACGTATAAGAAGGATGCTATTGTTCATCAGCATTGACGATATCATCTTTCCTAGGGTAAATGTGTGTGTGTGTTGTCTAATATATTTCTCCGACGGCTGTGAGAGGAGAAGGGATGTTTTCGTCCCTCCCCCTCATCTATCTACTGTCCATTTCCAGACGCTTGTGGCTGTGCACCCTCTATGTTTGTACTTCGAAGGTACCGCACCGCTACCAGTTCGTCATCGTAGAGCATAGCCGTATATATGCACTGGCTCTCTATCTTCCAGCTATACTAGCATTCATCTAACCAACCCCTAATAATCTCAACAAACAGTATATAATATCAGCTCTTAAAACGAAACTATCAACTTGCTTGTGTTATCAGCTCACTCGTGCATTCCGTTATATAAATAAACCTTTCCCATCTAGATTAGGATTAGAGCTTACTCCCATCAGCCCTGTTCTGACATAAGCACTTCGCCGAATTTGTAGGTAGGATTTGACAGCGACCTTATAATTATAACTTGCAGAAAAAGACTTGCTATCCGCTCTTTTTTCTTCTTTCTCTCTTAAACGTGTTTTTCATCATGGTCCGTAAGACTGCATTGGTTATCGGAGCTAGCAAAGGCGGCATTGGCGATGCCATCGCCAAAGAATTTCTACGCAAAGGCTGCCGAGTCTTTGCAACAGCGCGAAGTATTGAGAAAGTCGAGAATCTCCAACAACTCGGCATCGAAGTACTTACTCTCGACGTAACCTCCTCCAAGTCTATAGATGATGCTGCTGCAGAAATCACGAGACAGACAGGAGGGTCGTTGGATATCTTAGTCAACAGTTCAGGGCTCGGTAGGCAGACCAGACGGTTGCCCCTTACAAATCGAGAATAACTAACGACAACACTTCAGGATGCCCTTTACCATTATTAGATGTCTCCGTCTCCGTCTCCCGAAAGATATTCGACGTCAACGTCTTCGGCCTCCTCGAGACAACCCAGAGATTCTCTCCCCTTCTGATTGCTGCCAGCGGCACTGTGGTCTTTATCAGTTCTGTTGCTGGCATCAGTCCTTGGGCATATCACGGTCAGTAAAACTGAAACTTTACACTTAACTATTATTTAAAACACTATTTGACACACTATTACGCAAATATAGGCATGTACAATGCTAGTAAAGCGGCCGTTAATGCTATTGCCCATACGTTAGAGCTGGAGCTTTCTCCGTTTGATGTTAAAGTCATTACCGTCATGACAGGCTCTATAAGAACAGGCTACTTTGACAACCAGCCTCCTGCTATCCTTCCTCAAGGTATGCCTCTAATTTCATACTTTAATCCAAAGCCACTAAGAAAGGGTTTAACGCCTTACAGACTCCCTATATATGCCAATAAAGGAGATCGTGGACCGCCATACCTCAGCTGCTGAATTGCCCAAGAGGACACCGCCTGATGAGTACGCCAAATCCGTCGTTTCCAATGCCATGAGCACGAATCCAAGTAGACGGCTTTGGAAGGGTGTGAATTCCACTATTGTTTGGTTCATTGCCACCTTCTTCTGGCATGGCGCCTTGGTGAGTTTGATTGATCAGTCTCATACATAATAAAGTGGTGGCATCTAACAGTTTTGTATCAGGTGTTGGCGTTCGCTCCTGGGGCTGGGGTGTCGATTTTGAAAAGTAAATTGGCGGCGTTGAAGAAGAATAAAACGACGTGAAATCTTTGGTGTTGTTTTGTATAGGGAGAAAATCGCCTACATTAATAAGAATAGCAAATGGAAAACATCTGGTAAATACTCTGTCGCCTGTCATAATACTATAATGATATCTCACGTCAAGGTTAGAAAAGAACAGTCTAATCAATGTACTTCCACGGTACATGTATCTGTAAAGCCACAACAAGCCACAGGCCTCCGTACATAACTTCCTCCCCCTCTCTATCCATTTTATACACCCCCCATCTCCTTGCCGGCCAACCACTCACATGCACCGAATTGACGGTACCACCACAACCCTCACGCCCCTCGGAGATCTGGGGAACTCTCGCCTACGTACCTACAGGGTGTGTACAGTACATGCTTGTGCTTGGCTTGCGTGTGTGGGGAAGAAGGAGGACGAGGATTCGGGTAGAGGAGAGTACTGTGCTAGGAGGGGGAAACCCTAATGCCAGTTGTCGGTCGCCGTCTTTTTGTCCGTACTCCGAGTACACGAATACGCAGAAAGTAGAGAGAGGGTAGAGTGAGGATATTAGGGTATCATATCCGTGGACAGCCATTCGTTTCATAGCTGGGTAAATGGCGTCTTGTCGCTCTCAGATATGACAGACAGTCTACAGCTGGCAGTATCATCAATCAGCCCAGCACGCACTCCAGTATACCAATTACCAATCACCCAGCGTGCGATGTCCGACATATGAGAGCCAATGCCAGCTCCAGCACCAGCACCAGTCCCAGTCCCTGAGCCAGTGGTATACCCTCATTATCTCCAGTTATCTCCAGTAAGTTAGCCGCACCACGACACACACCACACCACGTTACACCCACCGGCCCTTCTTCCCCTCCCCTCTCCCACTCTTTTTCCCTCCCTCCTCCCTCCTCCCTCCTCCCACAATTTCTCCCCATTTCCCCAACACACAAAAATCCCCTTCTCCTCAGCAACCCGTACCTAGTACATTCCCACTACCACCCACTCTGGCAGGTGGGGTAAAGTCTTAGCTAGCTTCACCTTCTGTGGTGGTGAATCTAACTGGTGGTTGTATAGGTACATGGACTAGCATCCCAGCATGTGATAAATCTACCCGGCCCGTCTTTCTGTCTTCGTCGGTTCTTCTCTTACCCTATTATCTACCTACCCTTCCTGCTTAATTCCTCGTCGCTGATGTCGTCTGTCGTCAACTCAACGCTTTTTTGGCTGTCGTCAACACACACACCACACACACACGCGCGCACTTTTGCTTTTACCGGCGGCGTTATTCGTGGCGTACGTATCGTATAGTGGTGGTGTGTTTGGCGGGTAATATGCAGCTATCAACCAGCCAGCCATACCATACACCACCGATAGAAGGAAGCGAAGATCTCGACACTGTCATTTCTCCGCGGCCGCCTGTTTTTGTGTGCGTGATACAGCAGTATATATGCACAGTCAGTTCCTCCTTCGTCAGTTCAGTCGCCCACACACGAAAAGTTGGAGTCAGTCAGTTGTCAATCATTTCGCTCCCATCCATCCCTCCCCCTCGCCGTTCGCCGTATCCTACCTACCCCGTAGCAAAGTACACAGTACAATTCACCCAGTCCTCCATCTCTCTTCCGCCCCACTGCTCTCCCCTCCCCGCACCATTTATGCAAAGTACTGGTACATACTACAACCGACGATAACCATCCCACACAAAAAACTTTTCTCACATGCGAGTTCGACCCGCCGCGCGAAGCCCGGCACGAACTCGGATCTGGCGGTTTTGGAGATGCGGCACTACCTAACTACTTACTACTGGATCTAACTGCTGGACCGGGTTAGCATACGTAAACTTAAGCAGTAGGGAGGAAAGGAAAGTGAGATGCGGTGCAAGATTGGGTGCGGAGATGTGCCGCCGTTGGGGAGGGGAGGTACTGGTACTTCACCTCCCTCTCTCTACTCTCTGGTTCTTGCCTTACTAATTCCTACTCTTCTCATTTACCTACCTACCTACCTACCCTCTCTACCGAATCTGTCCAGTAGTTAAAACAGCTGCACACAAGCGGAACCGAACTGGTGGACTGTCTACCTTTCTACCCATCCCCGAGATATAAACTGCACGATGTCATCCCCTCTCCCCGCAACCCTATATCCCCCGGCGATACCTCGCATACGCAGTGACGTGAGTGCCCGCACATGCTGAATTGGAGAACCCGGACGGAGCTAGACACGCGCTCTTGGCGGGCGAGAGACCTAACCTAGACCAGACCAGAGGTACGGGAGGGCGCGGGGTGTGTGGTGTGCTGTGGTGTAGTTAGAGAAATGTGGTCTCGCGCGATGGGTGACAAGTGTGATGGGCAACGGAATGCGTCAAACGTAAAATGAGGTGCTGGATGGATGAGTAAGTGAGTAGATGAGCTTGAGTTAAGGGGGGGGTGACTTTATGAGAAGAGGATGAGGATGCAGGCAGGTGAGGTGGTGGTAAATGCATCAAATGGGTATATTTCTACAAACACTATCTCGTCGTCTATCTACAAACCCCATCTATCCCCCTTCCCCCATCTATCCCTCTAATCCCCCCTTCCCTCTTATCTATCCATCTACAACTCCTCCCCCTCCCTCACACCATTAGAACCCATCCCCTCCTCCGCCCCCGTCCCCACAAACGCCCTATTAACAAACACCTTCCACGCCCTCTCGCTCTTCCTATTCTTCCCCTTCTTTCCCTTCTCCGTCTTATTCTTCTTGCCTTCCGCGTCTACGGCATCGTCTCCGGATTCAGAGCCGGAGAGCCAGGACCATGCTTTCTCCACTAGCCCCAGGTCCCCTTCATCCTCATCCTCCTCGGCACCACCTTCGGCATCACCATCAACTTCGGCAGTACCAACTTCGGCACTCCCCGCAGCAGCGGCGAAACTCGAAACCCCCCCCTCCGCACGTCCAATCCTATGCGCCAACCCCAAAAAACTCCGCACCGTCAAGTCCGGCAGCGCAAACCCCTTCGAGTCATTGAAAGTGGTGTATTCAATCTCATATTTGAATTCCCCTCCCTCTCCATGTTTCGGCTCTTTTCCGCCCTTGCCTCCTTTGCCTCCTTTGTCTTTCTTCCCCTTGCCGCCTTCCGAATCCGCACCAACGGCGAAGCCAGTAGTGTCCTCGGTGGCGGCGGAAGCAGCAGCTTCTTCGGCCTCGGCGATGCGGGTTAGATTCGCGAAGTATTGCGTGTATCCCGTCCAGGAGAGGGGTTGGGGGGAGTATGCTGGGCCTGGTGGTGAGCCGCGGGGTGGTGGGGGTGGGATCTTGAGGTCGGGGTGTTTGGGTTTGCGGTGCTTCTTCTTCTTCTTGTGTTTCTTGCCGTCGGTGTGTGCGTCTCCTTCTCCCTCCTCTTCATCATCAGAATCCTCCTCCTCAAACTCCCCACCCTCATCCTCATCCTCCCCAGGCAACCTCCACGACGTAGCCGTAGCCCTCTCCACCACCTCCCCCACCGCCCCATCAAGCCCACTAACATTATACTCCACGACCCTCAACGACGGGAAGTAATTCGGCACCACACTCGGGCTCACAAGCGACACTTGATACCGCTCCGCCCATTCCCCACCCATCCTCTTCAGCGCCCTCTTCCGCTTCTTCTTCTCCCCCTTCGACTCCCCCTCCACCTCCCCCCTCAGGGCATCCCTCGGGTCCGGGACCTTCGCGAACCCATCACGCAGCTCCTGGAGGTACTCGTCTACAGACGCTATCGCGACGTCGCCGCCCATATCACCAATCGCCCACCCCTCCACTGCCTCCTCACTCTGCGCGCCCATCAAGGCTTTAACCCCTCTATCCCCTTTCTGCAGCAGGAAATGGTCGATATTCATATGCCCCCAAGCGCCCCCCACAACCACATCCCTATACCGTTCCACCCACACCACATACCGTCCCCAACAACTCTCATCCCACAACTTCTTCCCCCCCGTCCTAGCCGGCGGCACATGTCCCATCAATATCGCCTTAACCCCCCTATCCCTCATGAAACCAAGCTGTATCCCCAGCCACTCCATCTGTTCCCACCCCGGCTCGCTCTTACTCGCGCACCCATCAACACCACTGTTTCGCTCGAAGAAATACAACGTGTTTAGACTCACGACCGCGAGACGCCCGGGGATAACATCAACAGTAAACCACCCCCCGCGCTGAAACCCATGTCGTTGCGCTTCGGGGATGAAATGGTGCCACACCCTCCCATAAGTCTGTAACCACTTATTCGGCCCCCCCAGCAGGATGTTGTGGGGGAGAATATCATTATTCCCCAACGTCGGCACAACCGGAACCCCCTTATCCGCAAACGCCTCGCGGAACGCATCAGCGAGTTGCGTATTCGTATCTGTGATCTCCGCCGCGGTGCGGGGGATCTGTTCGTCCTTGTCGTGGCGCGCGGAGTCGCCGGTCCAGATCACGAAGTCGACGGCGGGGAGGTGGGCGTTGATCCAGGAGAGGGTCGCGTTTACGAGGGTGGGGGGGCTGTCGCAGTCAGAGAGGGGGGTGCCGTAGGGGAGGGAGGGGCCGGGGGTGCGGTGGCAGGTTGTGAGGGAGGTGTGCGGTTTGTAGTAGGGGTCTGGATGGAGGTCTGGAGGGGGGGGTTAGCTGAGGTTCTTTTGGGGGTGAGGTGACTGAGGGAGCTGTGGAGATGGAATGGTGGTGATGACGGCGGTGGTGATGGTGAGGGAGATGGACGGACCTGTAATATGCAAAAACCTCCCACTCAACTTCTTCCCCTCCTTCACACTCGCGGGCCCTCCTCCACCGATAACAATCTGCCCTCCATCTCCCTCCGGCAGCGCCCCAACGCCCACCGCCGCAACCGCCGCAGCGAGGATCGCAAGAGTGCGCATATCCAATCACACCAGCTCGCGTCTCATATCCCTAACAAAAAAAAAGTATCCAATACACAGCCGTAAACCACCACTGACTGTATAACACAAATTTAAAGAAAATATTCTTTCGCCGTCGTCGTCGTCGTCGTCTTCGTCTATGTCGTGTGTCCAAACACCCACTCGAAACGAACCCCTCAGCTCTTATCCCCCAAATTTCCCTCACCTCGCCTCGCCAAGCCCTCCACACACTACCCCGAATCAAGCACCCTGCCTACACGTCATGCAGCGCATCAGCGGCTCCCCCCACACACGCACTAGCGCGGTTGTAACTTGGCGAGTACCATACCAGCAATAGCGCACATGTGCACTCTAACGGACGTGATATGTTCGCACCTGAGATCGGGGATCGTGTGGTGCGCTGCTATTTTGGGGGGGCCGTGGGGAGTGATGGGGGGAGGGGGCGCACTGGGTGGTCTGGATGCCGGACGCACGGGGTCTACGGCGCTCAGCACGCGCTTTTGGGGGGGGGAGGAGGCGGGTACAGGTGATATCGCGTTGCGCGCGTGCTTGTGTGCTCTATACAGCTCTGTAACTTGTGAAATTCGTCAACTCTCCCTCTCCTGCGATAACAGCGAGGGAGTCTTGGAAAGGAAGGTGTGCGTGCGTGCGCGGCGGTATCCATGATTATGGGGCGAAAAAGGAAATATGTGTTCCAGGGGAGACAGCAGGGTTGCGTGGGGGCGGTGGAGGATGGGATGGATGGGTGGGAGGGAGGTAGTGCGTGATTTGGGGGGGGTCAGCCTCATGGGAGGGCCTCGACGGGAGAGAGGGAGAGTGCCGATGAAGTGGCTTGTGGTACATCTACTGAATGGCTAGGGGTACGATGTATGAGGAAGATGGGAGTTGTGATACTCTGGTCATCATAACGGCGGTATGAAGATGTACAAAAAAAAATGGCTTGTAGCGAAAAGCAAAGCATCTCTCATTGATCTTAACATATATAAATAATCAGTTTTTTCTATAATCCCATTCCATCCCATCCCATCCGATTCCCATTCCCATATTCGATCCCCAAACATCCCCCCCATCCAATCTCCCAAAACTCCCAATCCTATCAACGCCATCCACCCCCCTCCAACACCAACGCACAACAAAACACCCTTCCCCCACCTTGCCCTCAAGTCTACGTACTCAACAAATCCCTAACACTCATCCCCCTCGGTCTCTGCGCCTCCGGCCCCGCCCCCTCCTCCCTCCTCCCCTCCCTCTCCCTCTCCCTCTGCTCCCCCATCCTCCAATCCCCATTCAACATCATCAGCGCCACCGTCGCCGTCTCCTCCTCCGCCATCGGCCCGAGCGCAGGACTCGTCAGCGCCGAGCTCGCCGCACTACCCAGCCACGACGGCGCACCTGTGTACGTCTGCGGCCCGAAAGCAGGGGACGTGGAGGAGGAGTGCGAGAAGCTGTATGTGCGCTGGAAATCCTCCGGGGCGCGGAGGGGTGGGGATTGGGATGGTTGTTGGTGGGGGACTTGTGGTTGTTGGGTTTGGTGGTGGTGGTGGTGATGCTGTTGCTGCTGCTGGGCGGATTGTGGGGGGAATGCGGGAGGCGCGGTGGTCATCTCTGTGTCTGTGTGGGAGGCTTCGGAGGCGCCGGAGGAGGAGGCGGCGTAGGAGTGTGGTGCGATGGAGGTTGATTCGCGGCGGCTGGCGATGGTGGGGGTGTTGACGCCGTTTTGGGATTTGAGTTGGGCGATGCAGTCTTCGAGGTAGCGGACGTATTCGATGCTGGCCTGGTGGATGGGTTAGTCTCATAATTTAATGCCGTCGAGTTGACCCCAGGTAGGGAGTAATATGGCTAGCTCACCTGTAGAATAGCAAGCTTGTGCATCTCCCCCTTGCACGCGGGGATCATATCCTTCAGCACCCCAAACTCCTCGTTCATCTTGCTCCGCCGCCTCCGCTCAATCAGGCTATGTGCCGTCTTGCGCGCCATCTTGCGGCCGGCGGCGCTCGTCGCGGAGGGCGGCTTGCGTTTGCTCGCCGCTGCGGTCTTGGCGGGCTGCTCGTCAGCGGAGGCCGCGGTGGAGGGCGCGGCAGAGGGCTTCATCTGGATGATCTTGCGCGTGCGCGTGGGTGGGGGAGGGAGATCGAATGGCTCTGCGGCCTTGGCAGCGCTGGATTCCGCAGTAGAGTTGCGTTTCCTGCCGGTCGAGGCTCTGGGTTTGGCCGCCGGAGCAGGCTGCGCGCCGGACATGGGCGAGTGCGGGTGGTATGAGGAGGAGGACGAGGCGGTGGAGGTGCTGGAGGGCCGCGAGTCAAAGGTTAGAGCTGGCGGAGGGAGCTCGAAGGACATCTGCGAGGAGATGAAGAGGGAGCCATCGCGACTTTTGAGGTCGGTTGAGGAGGACGGTGTGGGGGGAGCCGTGGGACGGGGCATCCTCTCGACAGCAATGAGGGCGAGGGCTTGCGAGCTGGCTTGCCTGGTGGTGCTTGGACGTGGCAAGCGATCGCGTGCTCAGCCAGGCGATCGATCGACTGGAGCGATAAGGCGAGTGTGACTATGCGAGGCGAGCGGTGCGGTGAGAAGATAGCAGAAGAGAGAGACAACAATAAACACAGATAAACTTTGAGCTTTTGGATCTGGAGATATTTGATGGAAATGAGAAGAATAGAGAGAGGAGAAAAAAGAAAGAAGAGAGAAACGGGAAAAGAAGACGGGAGGGGGGAGGGAGGGAGGATTATCTGTCTTGTGAGTTGAGGGAGGGAGTGACTATTGACTGTAGTCTGGTAGTATGAGAGAGCACAGTGGCAGTGGCAGAGTACTTTACAGTATACTGGTACTGGATATGTTATCCACCCACCTGTGACCATACCATTTGATACACTCGTGTGAGGTGTAAGGTACACGCGTGGACACGGGAATGTCTGAGGAAGAGGAGGTACTGATGGTCCATGCCTCTGGTAGTTGGACGGTATCTCGATGGTAGTCCGTGGTAGTCGTTGGTAGTCGTGGGTAAGTCGTGGGTAAGTCGATCGTAGCTCCATAGCCCTCCAGGGCCTCACCATGTGCTCTTTTGCCAGCTTGTTGTTGCTTCACCCTGGAAGCACGCGACACTTCGTGGGCAAACCAGTGGTCGATGTGGTCGGTGTTTGGTCAAAGTGGTCGATCCAGGACCGTTGTGAAGGGTTTTGGGTTAGAATTGGCCAATGAGGGTTGGATATGGGGAACGTGGAGAGGGAATTCTTTGTCGCATCCCTCACCAAAATCTGTGGCTGTGGGCTGGCTGTGGGCTGGAACTTGGTCCGTTCTCACCCTGGGACGGGACTGTGTGGGATGTGGGATGCCCACGGGGAAATAGATAGGTTGGTTGTGTACCTTTCACGTGCGTGGAGTACAGGAGTGGTGTTAATAGTAAATAGATAGTAGTAAATAGTAAATTCTGTATTATAGACTGTAGAATGATCACCAGTCGTGCGTAGTTGTTCTGGACTTTGAATGAATGCGTGATTGATGAATGATTAGAGGCTGGCTGCCTGACAGGGGCACAAGGGCAGAAGGGGGATAAAGGGAAAAGGATACTGCCGTCGCTTGCGAAATTCTTATCCTTATCTTCCCTGTCACGCGACTTGAATTTGGGGGATTTGGAATTGAGGACGGACGGTCATGTGATTAGCGTCAGGTGATAATGCTATTAATATCACGTGCATTTGAAATATAATATCACGTGATTTAAATAATAACACAGTCACGCGACCTGTTCTTCAATATCACGTGTTCCTCTACCAACCCCTGCCACAAAACCAATTCTCACCTTCTGGCCGTCAACCAGGAGAAGACATCTCACATACTAACGGAGGGGAAGAAAATGTTAAATCGAGCACGAACCTGCAAGGGCCACTGCCACTCGCTCACAGCGCTACTTAACCAGGGGCCAGTGCGGGGTGCATCCTATGCAGGCATTTCTCCGTACAAGCAGGCACTCTCGAGCAATACAGCCGAGACGGCGGGATAGGTAGGGCCAGGGGACGAAACTCAATAATAACCACGCGTGCAATATCCAGGCCGTCTGAGTATTGTATTCTGTTAAGTTAAGTTGTATGCGGATATTCTGGCTGCGGTATTGAAGGAGCAGGACAGCCGCGGGTCTGGCTGGGGAATGGCTGGGTTGCACTATACGGTACAGTACAGTCTCGTCGGCGAAGTGACAGGCGCGTCTGGCTGGCTGGCTGGACCGTGGCGGTCTCACCTGATGAGAGGAGATTGCGCGCAGGTGCTGTGGGAGAATAACCGTTGATATTGGGGAATATTGGATTCGGGGCATATATTGATATTTATGCCGTGTCGCGGCCTTTATTTACTTCCCAATCTCGGGGAAGCAGTCGAGATTGACAGATATTCTGATATCTGGCCTGACGGGGGGTAAAGGCATGGGAAGTGCGTTCCTGACAGGTAGGTTGGGGCTGGAGGTCTGGCCAGGGAGGGACAGGGGATTTTGGTTAAGAAGGTTTGGATCGTCCGGGTTCTTGTTTCTTTTTTTTTGGAGAAGGTTCAGTAAGATGCAGATATCGGATTATCATTCAAGCAAAAATCAAATGATCATAGGCCTCAGCATAGACAGCCAGACATATTCAATCGACACAGTCAAAGTCAAGACAAACCAAACTCCTCAACCACCACCACAACCAAAATGCACCACCCCACCCTCCTCGCCCTCCTCACCCTCTTCCTCACCCCCCACGCCCTCGCCGACGCCTGCGTCGAATCCGGCCCCGCCGCCGAAGTAACCGCCGTCTCCTACTGCTGCGTCAAAGTCTCAGGGACGTGGTACCAATTCTACCCCGTGCAAGCTATCTGCGTCATCCCAGAGGGGTCGTTGGATAGGTATAAGAAGTGTGTTGCGTATGTGCCGGGGGCGGCGAATCCGACGTGTATTCCGGGGCAGGGGGAGGGGTTGGGGGGGGGGGTTACGTTGACGGTTACGGAGACGCCGAGGACTACTATTGTTGCCTAGGTGGGGAGTTGGAGGGAGAGGGGGGGGAGGGGCGTGGGGGGGGGAGAGGTGGGGAGAATGGAGAGGTGAGGCGAGAGAGGTGAAAATAGGAGAGATGACAAAATTTCGGGGAGGAAGAGACGCGCGATACTATGGCAGTGGCAGCGAGAAAGTAAGGACAGAGGTGTAGTAGTATGAGGGCACAGACAGGCAGTGGATTGTACATTTCCCAAAAAAAAGTATTCGCAGTTCCAAGAACCATTGACATACCTGCCCATCCCAGTGATCTACGCATTTCTCCCGCTGATCACCTCCAACCTCCCTGTCCTCTGCACATTTCTCCTGCTGATCACCTCAAACCCCCTGTCCCCTGGCCGCCTTCCTGTTCGGTCAACGACAGACTTTCTAGAATACTTGGCGCCAGCAGACTGGGTGTTCGAGGAATTCAATTCGCTGTGAGAAAATACACCATTATCGGGGTATTACCGTTACTATACCTTCATACCACCAGGCGGACGTCGAGTCGTGTTCCTCCCCGGCTCGGCGTGATAAGAGCCAGGAAGCGGCAATATAAGACAAGGGCATCTCGCCGACCTTCGTGAGTGGCGGGCCGTCTGTTTAGCCTGGGGAGGAACGCAATCTAGAACAGTATTCCCCGCGGTGAGGAGATGATAGATTTCAGCTTCGGTTTTTTTCAGATACTGGGGAATCCTTCAGAAATGGGAGGGGGTTGTCGATGGCGGGGGGGATGGCAGCGCTTGGGCGGAGAACGATCTGTTGAACCGAGCGCATGGTGCGAGCGTGTCGATCGCGCGTCCTAGCTCCTGGAAGCTTTGAGCTTCTTCGAACGTCGGTCTAGTGGGGAGCCGTGCTTTTTGCGGGGGAAAGAGGACGGAAATGTTGTGTCTGAAGTGTTGATGGGGATTTTGAGGGTGATGGAGATACTTCCTAATTCGGCAGTGGATAATATAATCACTTTACGTCGGGTATTGGAGGGGACTTATAGTATATTGGTACGCCACAATATTTATTCGTATATATCCTCTCGGCGGTTGTTTATTTGGACGTGTCGATTTTATTGATTATTTATATTATTGGGGTCGAATAAGATTATTGTGTGTGGAGTTGAATAAATTCACGTTTTTACGAGAAATTATATATTATGGTAGAGAGCGGGAAAACAGTGTGCGGCACGGATACCGATATACCCGTGGTATCCGGGTATATCCTCGAGTATATACCTACCCGGTGATATTTTAGGAGTATCCGGGGTATCCGGATACTCTCGAGTATATATCCGGATATTTGCTAAGAATAGCCAAGCGTAGCTAAGACCTCTTTTTTCCAACGTCGTGAGACCTGTATTGATGCTGTATAAAGTGATAATTATCCTTAGAATGAGCGACTCGTCGTTATTAGACCTACCGACTAAGCTTAAGGGCTATAATAGCCATGATTCTTATATTGAACCAAGCCTGCTAACGCTGCCGCCTACCCCTATTCGTATTCAACAGGATGTAAATCCTACACTGCTCCAGCTTTAGCCTCTAGGTTAAATGCTACCACTAACGTCGTTGATACTATTTACGAAGCAATTGTATTCGCGATTAATACTTGACAGTAACCTACCTATAGTTAAGGTAACTTACTTACAACTAGACTGCGGATATTCACCTACCCCGCAGCTATTAAGTTAGACTTTAACTAGTAATCTTTAGAAGCACTATACCTAGAAGCATCTAATAGTAGCATATATAACGAAAGGAGGTTATAATACTACGCTATTAAGCCCATTAAGTAGTGCTTCGTCATTTTTTAAGCTATAGAAGCAACAAGTCTAGCCTACTCTAGCTTAAGCTTAAGCTTAAGCATTAAATAGTAGAGTAAAATACTAAGAGTTATTACTCTCATTTGTTGTATTAAATAACCTCTCCTTATGACTTGTTAAGAGCTATTCGTTCCATTAGCTAGTATAGTTCTTAAGCCTAAGTACTCTATTAATATCGTTACGAACGCTACACTAAGAGCTACAGCAGCAATTCTCATATTACTAAGGCGTACTACAATTAGAGCTCTAGTCTTATATTACTCTTAGCAGTTAGATATCTCTTATAATAGACGCATAGACTACGCGGAACTATATAGAGTATGCTACTATTACAGCTCATTAGATTAATGAGAAGTGGCAGCACTAGTACGTATTACTTAATGTAATCTACCTTTAAGAGCCTATTTATAGCAGCGAATATCTTGCTTAACAGTTAGCTATAGTAACAGATAGCTTTAAAATTATAGGTGCTGTCTTTACTTATACGTAGGATAACGCCTTAGCAAATACTATAATGCTTTTAGAATATAAGAAAATAGCTAGCGAACAGCAGACGAGTATTTAATAGCCTTAGACGTTTACTATAAAGGAAAGGGACATATAATGTATTACTTATATTATTAATATTATAGTTTAAGCTACTCTAAAGAGCTTAAAAGCTAGCCTAGACTTAGAAACGGAAGCGTACTAATATTAGTAAGGACTTGCCTAGATTCTATAGCATATAGATAGCTCTTCTTCTACTAGAGTATTAGCTACACTTAAGAAGCTCTAAAGGCATATTTATGTCTTCCGAAACCAAAGAGCTTAGAAGGATGCTCTAAAGAAGCAAGTAAAGGCTATAGGCTAGAAGCTATGCTAGTTATCACTTAATATGCCTATACGCTAGAACTTAACGTACTATATGCTTAAAGCAGCTATAAAGCTTTAAATACTAATTACTGCTGTTTACTCTATATAAGAGCTTAATATTAGTATGAAGGATATTACGTTAACAAGTAATAATTAAGCTATTATTAAAGATCTTAAATGATTATTCTTAGTCTTAAAGCTATTAAGATGGCTACAAAGCAATTTATATCTAACGCTTAACTTTACTATTCCTCTTTACTTAAAGATAATTAATAAGGTTAAATTAATATAAGAAGAGCTTAGTATAAGCTCTATAATTAGGGTAGCTTACAGAGCTGCGCTTTAAAAGCTTAATGAGTATTATACTCTTGTAACAAATCAGTAGTATAAGCACTTAGCTGTAGCTACAATTTATAACCTACAAATGAATTATAGAGTATTTAAAAAGATATATCTAAATTCTATAGACAATACACGAAGATTATAAGCAAGAGCGTAGTTTAAAGACGTCTGTAGGACGTACTAAAAGCGAGAGTATCACCTTAATACTCTCTAAATTACTTACGAAACGGCTCTAGCAGAAGCAATAGGGGCTACTACTACAATAGAGCAAGAACCTAATTCTAACGAAGATCTATTTGTATTAGAAGGCTTAGCTTTTTAAGAGCTAGAATAGAGGCGCTAGATGCTTAAACTACAGCCTAGTGAGCATACTAATATCCTTAAATATTAGTGCGCAAAGTAATACTAATATCTAGTTATTACCTATATTACTTGTAACCACCTAGCTATTCTAGCAACATCTGCAGCATTAGAACGAGTATTTAGTAATGGTAGTGATATTATTACAAAGAAGCGGAATAGGCTGTCGCCGCCTACTATTAGATATTTACTTTGCTTACGGAATTAGGGTAAAATACAGGAGGCTGATAGCGACGGCGACGACGCTAATGACGAAGCTAAAGCACCTGAATAGGGGCTTGCGGAAAGGGGGGCTCGCGGAAAGGGGTTATTAAAAGCTTCATTTTTTTTATATACTCTATTCTATTTTTATATACTCTATTCAGCCTCATGTATCCGGATATATACCCTACTCTACCCGTCAGATTGTCGCCGGATACATATCCTACCCGTGAGCTTCACGGATACTACCCGGATATGTATCCGCCGAACACTGCGGGAAAATAAAAATAAATATATTGCAATTGCGCGAAATACTACAAACAACAAACTAGCCACAGACTGAGTGCCATTGACCTGCATCTCCGGTAGATAACAGCCTAGGATATCTCGGACCTATTTACCCAAGGCCAGGAATGGAAAGACGAGTTCTAGACCGCGGACTGATCACTCAAAAATATTTGACATGTATGTCATGATACAGATCGCTCTTTTACATAATGTTGGTTTTCATTATGTAGCTTGACTACATGACAAGCTTGCCGTCAATATATACATGTTGGCCTCATTCGACCAGTCCAGTGCTGACCTGAAAGGACCCTCTATCATGATTCATTCCACCGTCTATATACATTCGTATCCGATCACCACACCCTTTCACGCAGACGATGCTTTAACCTTCTTCCATTTCACTCCTCCCTCTTCAAACCACCCCTGATGAATGAGAAGTTCGAGTTAATTTGACCAGCAACCACATCTAGTCAGCCCACCCAGCCCACTCAACCCCAGATCGGCCGCCCAGTGCTGAACCCGCCGATCCTCGGAGTAGGCAGCTTAAACTGTAACCCGACATCCCTCCTCAACTTATCACCCAGAACAGCCAAAGCCTTGACAGCCACAGACTGCTCCAGTGCGCGCGCCGGGAACACAACCAGCGCGACGAACATCGCATGCCTGCCAATATCCCCATAGAACTGCAAGAATCGCTGCTCCGAGTTCTCAATCATGGCCTTGAGCACGGTGTACTGTGTATTCGAGGCCTCTTCCGGTGGGGTGTCGACGATGCTGGCTAACGTGCGCCAGTAATTCGAAGGCGACCACGGGTTCTTCATCTGCGTCTTTGAGAAATCTCGTAGTGCGATGGCCGCGTATCCCGCCCCAAGACCAGTCATGCGCGTGTTATGGACCTGGTCACTAACCCACTGCCCACCGTCCTTCTTCCATCCCAATCGCGCGCGTCCCTCCTCGGTCTTCTCACTGCCGCGGAGCCCAAAGAGGACAGGGCACGAGACGCGCATCTTGCACATCAGGATGTCGATGAGAGATTCGTTGCGCCAGACAAAGTCTTTGTTGGCGAATATGGAAACGGCGACGACTCCGATCGGCTCGGCTGCCTTTGTTGTCACACCGGCTTCGTCGATGAATTGAGCGACGACGGCTTTGGCGAATATGTTCATGAGGTAGATGAATAGCGCTGGGAGTTCGCCGTTGTTAACTGCTCCCTCCACTGGAGCTCTGGGGGTGACCGTGACCATGTTAGGGTCTACTGGGGGGCTCTGTAGGCCTCTGAGTGACTCGAGAAGCACACTGTGGATCTTGCCTTTCTAAAGAATGTATTAGCTGCCTGTCTAAACTATGTGATTCATTATTAATAAACTTACGGGTATCGTCGTTGCTCCCCTCCCGCTCGTAAGCTGTCCGACGGATTTTCTAATCTCGCGGCGCATTTCGCCCGTCTTCTTTCTAAGCGCTGGGTCTTTCTTGCCATTGTCGATAATGAAGTGGCGCAGACGTTTTAGGTTTTGGTGTATTTCGAGGTATCTTTGTGCTCCCGGGAGGATGTATGGTGGGGGCTCGGTGCTTATCGTGATAGGCGCAGCTGCAGCTGGAGCTTGTGTCGCAGCCACAGGTTGAACCTGGGTTGTAGATGGAGCAGGTTGTGTTGTTTGAGGCGCTTGTGGCACTGCTACCGGCTGTGTCACAACTGGCGCAACTTGAGGAACAGCGGCTTGCTGGGGAGCTTGTGGTTGCGCGATTGCCGGCGCAGCTTTCTGGGCTGGTTCTGGGGTCGGGGGAGTAGGTGGCGCTGGTGGAGGAGGGGGCGTTTTCACGCGCGGGGGAAGCTCTGGGATCGGTACTGTCTTCTTGCGCAGTTCGATGATTCGGGCGCGGTCGTCTGCGAGTTCCTGTTCAAGTCTCAGGCGCTCTTTCTCTTGGTACTCTTCTTGTAATAGTTTCAACTGCGCCTCTCGCAGCTGGTTGTTTTGGAATACGCGGATAGCTTGTTCGCGCACACGGTTGTGCTCTCTCAAAGCAGTGTCGAGCAGGTTCTCGTGAACTGCCTCGGGGCTCATTGAATGGCCATCGGGACTGGGAACGGAGCCGAAGGAATTGAAAAATCCTGACCTGGGCGGGGTGCCATCCACCGACCCTCTGAAATGAGCCATGCCGGCAAACCCAATGTGTTGTCGTTTGTCGTTGTGGAAGATGTGATGCAGTTCAATGAAGGTGAGGGTCCGTAAGTGAGGTTGTTGGCGTCCCTTGTTAGAACGCGTTCGGCACAGTCTCAAAAAGGCGGCAGAAATGTGGGACTAGGCAGACTTAGTGTGAGGGCGGTGTATCACGTGCCACTACCCCATTCACGCCCAACTTGGAACACAGCTCCCAGCTTACATAAGTCACTTTCACCTCTTTAACCCTGTAGAGTTGAGTACGGAGTAACCTGAAAGGCAACTAACCGCTTTCAGTTACGAAACAGGTATGTGAGGTAAACCCCATACCTCCCCGTACCGCAGGCAAGAACGTATCCGACCACAATCCCACATCCGCCATCCAAACCCTCACTTTCTCTTCCGTCATAGCACCTTCCTTCCTTCCTCAATACCACTCCTTCCACAGATACTATCCATCTTGATCTTCAGAGTCACTCCTTCAGAGCTCCAGATTCTAACCATCCCCTCCTTTTGCCAGCTATCCAAACAGCTGCCAAATACGTCACCAAATACAATACATTCACACTTCACCTGGACAAGCTATCAGGATCGTCAATTCACAACATATCTCAGCACTCCATCATGGAGCAGCAACCGCAGCAGCCGTCCAGTGGCGTCCTCGGCCCAACTGGCCGAAGGCTTCATATTGCCCATCGCAGAAGTCCTTCAGAGTTGACCCCCCTTATGAGCATGTTCTCGTCTCCAGGCAGTATGTCATTCCAGGTCGTGTCGTGTGCGCAGGGGCAAATTAGCTGTCTCTCGCCATCAGACAGTCCCGTTCTATTGCAAATAAGATAGAGTCACTAGCTAACATTATCTCGAAACGTAGTGGAACAACTTGCCATCCAACAACAGATTGAACTGCTACAGCAACAACAGCAGCAGATCCAAGCTACACACCAGCAATATGTTAACATGGGAATGATTCCACCAACCCAGCACCTGCCTCCTGGTGGCGGTTTCAACCCCCTACAGCAGCAACAAGGGCCGAATATGCCTCCACAAAATGCATTTCAGTTTCCAAACCAGCTTCAACAGCAACAATTGGGTGTGCCGATGGGAGCTCCGACACAGCCGTTGTCACATCGCCGAAATCAATCGGCAATGCCAAATATGGGAATGGGCCCTCCTCCAGCGCCCTCATCAGGCACTTCGGGGACGGGTTATAATGATTACAATCCACAACATGGGCGGGAGAACCAGTCTACACGCGGAGGCCGTGGAGGTGGCCCGCCCGGGGGTGGCCACCAACGCCGCCATTCGCTCGCCTTACCTGAGGCCAAGAAAGCGGCTGAGCTGGCCCAACAAAAGCGGACCACGTCTGGTTTCCAGTTCCCAATCCCAGGGGCAGCTGGTGCCGCCCCTGCAACTACCGATGGTACCAGCCCATCGGAGGACAAAGCAACCCCTCCACCACAACCTACAAGCACCTTCCCTGGTACTTTGAATGTGCGCGGCGGCCGCGGTGGAGCCCACGGAAGAAGCCAGAGTATGGCTGTCGGCTCTGCTGGCCGTGGTGCTGGCTCCATGCGTGGCGGCGGTTCCTTCCAGTTCCCAGCGACCACTATCAATGAGGGCGCGGCTACCAACCAAGGTACGGACTTTCAGCGTAAGGGTAGTGCAGGACACGCTCGAAACTCGTCCAGAAACTTTGAGGGCAACTGGAGAAATCAAAGCATCTCGGGTCCTGGTCAGCCACAGGACCAACAAGCTCAGATGGGTAATTTCGGTCAAGGCCAAGGTCTTCCTCAAGCTGGAGGATTCCAACCAGGCCACCGCAACCGGGGAAGTGTTAACCAGCCTATGGGATCCGTTGGATCTTTCCAGTACAACGGACAGCCACAGTTGGTACAGCTTCCTCAAGGCCAGATGGCTCTGGTACAGCAGCAAATGTTCCCTGGCCAACAGTTGAACCCACTCCAGATGAACCAGCTTCAAGCTTTGCAGGCGGCTCAGATGAACAACCAGCATATGGTTAACATGCAGGGCGGCCAGCACGGTGGACAGCAGGGCCAAGGTCAACAGCAACAACAGCAGCGCAAGACACTCTTCACTCCTTACCTTCCGCAAGCCACTCTTCCAGCATTGCTTGGAGATGGCCAGTTAGTCTCTGGTATCCTTCGTGTCAACAAGAAGAACCGCAGCGATGCATACGTATCGACTCAAGACGGCCTCTTGGACGCCGATATCTTTATCTGTGGTAGCAAGGACCGAAACAGAGCTTTGGAGGGCGATTTAGTCGCCGTCGAATTGCTTGATGTCGATGAAGTTTGGGGCCAGAAGCGCGAGAAAGAAGAGAAAAAGAAGCGCAAGGATATCACAGACACTCGTGGCGGCTCGAACAGTGGCAACGCAGAGAGGTCTCACCGTGATAATTCCAATGGTGACGATAACTCGAATACTGGCGAAGGCGGAATCCGACGCAGAGGTAGTTTGAGACAGCGCCCAACGCAAAAGAAGAACGATGATGTTGAGGTTGAAGGCCAAAGCCTTTTGCTCGTCGAAGAAGAGGAGGTTAATGACGAGCAGAAGCCATTGTACGCTGGCCACATCGTCGCTGTCATCGAACGTGTCGCCGGCCAGATGTTCTCAGGAACTCTTGGCCTCCTTCGCCCTAGCAGCCAGGCCACCAAGGAGAAGCAAGAAGCCGAGCGACAAGCCCGTGATGGCAATTCTGGGCGTCACCATGAGCAGAGGCAGCAGGATAAGCCAAAGATTGTCTGGTTCAAGCCTACTGACAAGCGTGTTCCATTGATTGCTATTCCGACAGAGCAGGCACCAAGAGACTTCGTAGAGAAGCACCAGGATTATGCCGACCGTATATTTGTCGCATGTATCAAGCGCTGGCCTATCACTTCCCTCCATCCATTCGGTACTCTCGTTGAGATGCTGGGCAAGATGGGCGAACTGAAGGTGGAGACTGATGCCCTATTGAGAGACAACAATTTCGCATCGGACGAGTTCTCTGATGCCGTTATTAGAAGCATCAATCTCGATGAGTGGTCTTTGGCCAAGGAGGATGAAGCTGCCATTGCTTCCCGTCGTGATTTCAGGGACGAGAAGGCTTTCACAATCGATCCTAACGGCGTCAATGAGTTGGATGATGCAATCCACATCAAGGGCGAGGTAGACGGAAAGATTGAAATTGGCATTCATATTGCGGATGTGGCTCACTTCATCAAGGCGAACTCGCTTGTTGACAGAGAGGCCAAGAAGCGTGGCACTGCAGTTTACTTGATGAACAGGTCGTGCAATATGCTTCCACCTAAGATTGCAAGCGATGTATGCTCTCTGATCCCGGGAGAGGACCGCCTCACAGTCAGTGTTGTCTTCAAAGTCAACACTCTTACTGGAGCGGTGGCCGATGATGATATTTGGATTGGTAAAAGTATCATCAAGAGCAGTGGCAAGCTTTCTTACCGCGAAGTCGATGCTGTTCTTTCGGGCCAAGGAAACGTCAAGCTTGACGGCATTAGTGATAAGGATATTCAGATACTGCAGGTTAGTACACCCAATTCCCAATACTTACTCGCTGGCAATTACTAACTCTTCTGAAAGGCTGTTTCCCGGAAATTCCGTGAAGCTCGTCTGGGCTCCGAGGGTGAAACGATTGCGCCCCTGCGGCTGATGTACCAGCTCGATGATGAGAATGTCCCAGTCGAAGCCAACATCTTCGATTCTACGCCTTCGCATGAGCTGATCGAGGAGCTTATGCACAAGGCCAACACCTACGTTGCCCAAAAGATTGCTCACGGACTCCCTGAGAAGGCACTCCTCAGACGACAAGGGGCCCCAAACCCCCGTAGGCTTCGGACATTTGCTGATCGTATGACCGCTCTTGGGTATGAAATCGATACCACGAGCAGTGGCACGCTGCAAAGTAGCCTTTTCAAGGTTGACGACTCCGAGATCCGTAAGGGAATGGAAACTCTTCTGGTCAAGGCCATCCCTCGTGCAAAGTATTTCATTGCAGGTAGGACTTTGGAGCACCTCCACCCTCATTATTCTCTCAACCTTCCGCTGTACACTCACTTTACGAACCCATCTCGTCGTTACGCAGACATTGTTGTCCACCGTCAACTTGAATCTGTGCTGTCGGAGGGCAAGATTGAGTATAACGAGGACATTGACGCTCTTGTCAAGGCTACCGAGTCGTGTAACACCAAGAAAGACTCCGCGCAGAATGCTCAGGAGCAGAGTGTCCACATTGAGTCTTGTAGAATCATGGACAAGAAGAGAGAGGACCTTGGTGAGGACCTCATTAGCGAGGGCATTGTCCTCGCTGTCTATGAGTCCGCATTCGATGTCCTGATCCCTGAATATGGTTTCGAGAAGCGTGTGCACTGCGATCAATTGCCACTGAAGAAGGCTGAGTTCCGCAAGAATGAGCGAGTCTTGGAACTGTACTGGGAGAAGGGCGTTCCATCTTCGGCGTACGTTCCTGAGGATGAGCGCCCAAGACCCGGTGTCTCTCAGCGCACCGCCAATGCCAGTCTTGCGGCTCGCGAGGCGGCCGTGGCTGAACGCGCAAGGAAGGATCGTGAGGAGGCCCAGCGTAAGCAGATGGAGACTGGAACCATGTCTACTGATGCCGTTGACGCTCTCTTCGACGATGACGATGATGACAACGTTTCTGATTTGGCGGAAAGCGTTCAAGGCGTCTCCCTCGGGAACCGACCAACCCAGAGCGTTCCACCATCGCCAACCAAGAACTCCTTGACTGCGAGCGGCGACCTTCACCGAACTCGTTCAGACTCGAAGGTGCCTATTGCTGAGTCTGCGTCAGCCAAGGCCAGCAACAAGGAGAAGTATCTGAAGTTCTTCTCTTTGAGAGAAGAGAACGGAGAGTATATTCAAGATGTGAAGGAGATGACCCGTGTACCTGTCATCCTGAAGACTGATCTCAGCAAGAGCCCTCCGTACGTCCTCTTTTCCTGTTCATTCATTTTGAATTCCAAACTAAGACTGTTGTAGTTGCCTTACGATCCGCTCTCTCAACCCGTACGCGCTTTAAATGGCATAGCCTGCCTCGACTGGCCATACAATAACGATTCGCGATTACTATTCGCTGTCCACTCGTTCATACCATACACCCCCGCGCTGCGCACGATGCAACGCGGGCGAATTATTAGCGCTCGTTTACAGAATGGCTGAACCAAACACTTGTTGTCTTGCCTATCTTGGAGGAAGGCAGTCCAAGTTTGTCAGAGAGGATGGGGTAGACAAGACGGCCATACTACTGAGTTTGGGCTTTCGGATGGGAGTGGTGGAATAAAGCAATGTTGGCACAATATGGTGTTATGGAAGACGTCCATAGCAGGTGCCGTACTCTGGTCTTTCTCGCTATTAGCGTCATGCATTTATACAAAGTAGCTTAAATTCAGTATCTCTGTTAGTCTCGCATCAACTTAATCTCTAATCAATCCAAATTGACTAGCCACAATTGGCCCCAAACTGTTCATTCTGGATAAACTGTTCGTTCTGGATAGACCATCTGCCGCCCGGGTAAGTGAATCTTCGGATGAAAAGTGTTCCAGGGGCTAATCTTTCCTGTCTTTCCTGTCTTTCCCATCTGCCCCGTCTGTCGTGGGCTGTCAAGAGACTTGGCGACAAGCCTCGAATGTGAATCAAACCGATATAAAACACAGACCTTGGTGGGTCTCAGATACGGCGGCTGCTCACCGATCCGTGGTGACAGGGACCTTCAGGGACCTCTAGGGGACCACAGGGGCCACCAAGGGCCACCTGCAGCCCGCCTAATTGGCCACAGCCCCCACTATCATGCAAGGCTCTCACACCCCAAACAAGGCTGACACATCTGACCGCGTGCAACCTCATCCGACCACATCTGAGGCCCTTTGAGTTTCACGACACCGAACGCCACCGCCGCGCTCGAGCTGTCGCAGTAGTGCGTACTGCTAAATGCTTTCGTCTGCACACCTGATTGGCTGGGTTATTAGAGTTTGTTCGCATGCGCGCGGCCTGGGAAAACAAATTGCGCCCGTTGACACCGCTGAGTGGCTGCTTATGAGGCCATCGTGGGTGGACGTGATGGAGAACGGAAGGTCGTCGTTCCTGAGGCCAAGGAGCTAAGGGAAGGGGATGGGGACGTGGGAGACGCCGGATAGAACGAGGGGTCTCCGTTCCGGGCTGGGCGGTAGGCTTTAATGGGGGTGCTCGCCCATATTTGTGTAGGTTCTTCTTTTCTCTCCTCGTCCGTCTACACATCGTCGTCACTCATTCTTTGCGATATTCTCCAAACATTTTCGATTCTGTCCAAACAAGCGCTGGTTCTGCTTTATTATTATTATTATAAACCTTGCTCGACCCATTTTTTGACACCTGACCTGAGTCCTGTATACATTTTTTTTCTGAGGATCAATCGGAGCTGGTCTTGTTATAACATTAATATTTTTAATATTCGAGAAAAGAAGAGAAAGTTGTTGCTCAACGCCGGTCTATCTACTATACACTCGAATACTTCGACGTCTCTAGCAACCTACCCAAAGCCACCTTACTCAATACAATCCCGTCTCTCTACCTCAAAATGCCTAGCTTCAAGACCATCGCCTCGGCCGCCACTCTTGGCCTCGCTGCCTTCGCCGCCGCTCTTCCCTCCGGCTCCTACAGCACTCTCAGGCCCCGCGCGCTTTCTAATGATCTTGCCACCGCAGCAGGCATCAGCGATGTCGACATCCTGCAATTGTGCGTTCTCCTTTCCCTACTTTCTTCTCTGTCCACCTACTAACACTTTCTAGCGCCCTGACCCTCGAATTCCTCGAAGCCGAATTCTACCGCAGCGGCTTCGCCAAGTTCCCCGACGCCGACTTCGCCGCCCTCGGCCTCACAGCCGAAGACCTCGTATCCCTCAAGCAAGTCGGCGCCACCGAGCAAACCCACGTCACCACACTCCTCACCGCCATCTCCGCGCAGGGCGTCAAGCCCGTCGCCCCCTGCACCTACAACTTCGGCTTCACCACCGCCGCTGAGATGGTCGCCACCGCCTCCGTCCTCGAAGCCGTAGGCATCAGCGCCTACCTCGGCGCCGCACCGCTCGTCGCCGCTCCCGCTATCCTCACGGCTGCTGGCAGCATCCTCACTGTCGAGGCGAGACATCAGACTCTCATTCGCGTACTTACTAAGGTCGCTGCGGTGCCGAACCCCTTTGATACCCCTCTTGACACTCGCGCGGTCTTCTCCCTCGCTGCGCCGTTCATCACTGCCTGCCCTAATGGATCGAACCTTAAAATCACCCCCTTCCCTGCTATGACGTCCACGACTGCTGCATCCGCCATCGTCGCCGACGCACAGCTTGCTGTTGCCAGCACCGCGCAGGGCGCAACGCACTGTGCGTTTGTCAACGGTGGTGTTCCCGGTGGTGCTGTGTTTGTGCCATTGACCGGTGGCAACTGCCAGGTTCCCCAGATCTTGAAGGGGGATGTGTTTGTTTTCCTTGCGAGCGCGGGGCCAGCGACGGGTGTGTTGACGGATGATATTACGGTTGCGGGACCGATGGTGGTGCAGATCTCGTAGAGCGAGATGCGTGCGCCGCTGGGGGGTCGGGGAAGTTTAGATGTTAAGAGATAATGGAGGATTGGGGCGTAGTTAAATTTTGGAGTTTGTAGGGTGGGAATTATACTTCTTCTTCTTCAGGATTTGATGTGCCAAAGCGATTCTACGTGTGAAATGTTACTGAAATATTATTGTAATTGAAATCGTGAGTGCATTTCTGTGATAACTGAAGTAAAGAGCCATAAAGGGAAGGAACCTCCCATTGGTTCCTTTCATTTCTAAGGTTATGTAAGGGACATAGAGGGAAGGAGCGATGGACATACATAGCTATGGCGAGGGAATGGAGGAAGGAGCAAAGCACGGGTGCACTGGTCGTGTGATAACTGAAGTCAAAGAGGGAAGGAACCTCCCATTGGCTCTTTCCTTTAAAGGATTATGTAAGGCACATCAATGGAAAGAGCGATGGATATAGCTATGACAAAGTAAATAAGGGAAGGAGCCAACATAAATCCGAATAAACCGCATGATACAGTACGTTATGTTGTGATTTATAACCACAGCAAGGTATTCCGTCGTCGCATTGCCCACCACCAAGGCCGGCATACCACCTTCCGCACACGATCTCCAACCCCAACAAAAAAACAAACACTACTACTTACCTAACCTCCCCTCCACCCCCCAACACCTGCACAAATCACATCAACGCACCCACGATCATCCAATCCATTTTCCCCTCGCATCGTGAGATACAGTGTTTTTTTGGGGTTTACTTACCTAAAAAGTGCGGGGTCGCTTCCCCACTTCACCCCCCCTGATTACGTCTGCGTCGTGCAGCTGCAGCCGCGACAAGCCGCGCATTGGGGGATGGGGGGAAGGAGGGGGGCCCACTCACCGCTTTTAGAGAAGGAGCTTATATTATAAGTAAGTTGGGGGCGCGCACTTGGGGGTTTGTGGTCTGGGCTGGGGGTGGGTGTACTTACTGTACGACGAGGCGGTGCTAAAGAGGTCGAAGAAGTCTAGGCACGAAATGGCACGGAAGGGGTCACTCGGGGAGGCAGACAGGCACAGCAAAAGGTAATTTTTAACGTTTTTCATGAAATTCGTAAGCTATGTACAGAGGACGGATCTTGCAAAGACCCCCTTCCCCAGCGCCGCCCCGCACGCGCAACGACAGAACTTTCATGCATTCTATACATTTCCCGTTTCATTTCAGATATTCCCGCAGCCCCAGCAGCGTGAAAGCAAGTTGATATCATCCGCAAACCCAGCGCCGACCCAAACTCGCAAAAAAAAGACGACACACACAAAACTCGCAAAAAGCGCAAGACAAGCAATCGGACAGTTCGAGACGACAAGCATCTACCACCAGTCACCCTGGTTGTGCATGGCGTCGGCGACCTTGAGGAAACCGGCGATGTTGGAGCCGGCGACGAGGGATGGGAACTCGCCCTCGGCGCTTGGGACGTACTCCTGAGCGGTCTTGAGACCGTTCTGGAAGACATCCTTCATGATGTCCTTGAGCTTGTTGTCGACCTCCTCAGTGGTCCAGCTGATGCGCTGGGAGTTCTGGGCCATCTCGAGTCCGGAAACAGCGACACCACCAGCGTTGGCGGCCTTGCCGGGTGCGTACCAGAGAGCACCGTTCTTCTTCTCCTTGCGGGTAGCCTCGAACACGTCGATGGCCTCCTGGGTGCAACCCATGTTGGAGCCCTCAGCGATGAACTTGGCGCCGCTGGCGACGAGAGCCTCGGCCTCCTCCTTGGAAACCTCGTTCTGGGTGGCGCAGGGAAGCGCGATGTCGACCTTGACGTGGGTCCATGGGCGGGCGCCCTCGATGAACTGGTACGAGTCGCTCTCGAACGAAGACAGCGACTCGCGCTTGACCTTCAGGGCAGCAATGGCCTCGATGTCCTCGGGTGTGAAGTACTTGCCCTCCTTGGCGATAAGCGAACCAGCAGAGTCGGACAGCGACAGAACGGTGGCACCGAGCTCAATGGCCTTCAGCGCAGCGTACTGGGCGACGTTTCCAGATCCAGAGATGGCGACGGTCTTGCCCTTGAACGAACCCTGGCCTGCGTACTCAATCATGTGGTCGACGTAGTAGACGAGACCGAAACCAGTGGCCTCGGGCCTGATGAGAGATCCACCCCAGCTTCCTCCCTTGCCGGTCAGGACTCCCTCCCACTTGTTGCGGTGCGCGCGGTAGGCGCCGAACAGCCATCCGATCTCGCGACCGGAGACACCGATATCACCAGCGGGAACATCCGTGTACGCGCCAATGTGCTTGCTCAGCTCGCGCATGAAAGCGACACAGAACTTGCGGATCTCATTGTCGGACTTGCCCTTGGGGTCGAAGTCGGCTCCGCCCTTGCCACCGCCGATGTTAACTGTTTCATGACGTCAGCGCTCTGTTCTTGAAAAAATTTTTGGCTCGCTCCGGTTTCCGCCGAGTGGCGAACCGGGTCACGTGCGCGTGGGGGCTGAACTTACGACCGGTGAGAGCGTTCTTGAAGATTTGCTCGAATCCGAGGAACTTGAGGACAGACAGGTTGACAGTGGGGTGGAAACGCAGTCCACCCTTGTATGGGCCTAGGGCGCCGTTGAACTGGACACGGTAGGCGCGGTTGACCTGGGGCTGGAGCTTGTCGTCTTCCCAGACGACGCGGAACTGGATGACACGCTCTGGGATGGAGACGATCTTCAGGGCGGTCTTGTATTCGGGGTGCTTCTCGAAGAGGGAGGAGTGCTCGAGGGTAGAGGCCAGCTCTGAGGGGGAAAGTCAGTTACAATTCGATTTTTCCGGACGACGAAGAGGCATTGATTTCGGGTGGCGATTGGGGCAAGTGTGAGGCAGGCGGGGACATACCATTGTAAGCCTGCTCGAACTCGGGCTCGGGTGCGAGGTTAGACATGTTGATTGAGGGTTGGGAAGGTGAGATAAAGTTGTAAGTGAGGATTGATGTCTCTCGATTGTCCGTCTCTATAATATCACGGGTTGGGTATATGGCAGGTATGTCAATGGAAGAGAATAGTTTTTGGTTTATGGATGAGAGTGGACAGAGGAGGATGAAAAGAAGAAAGAGGATGGTTGTGGGAAGTCTTGGTCTTTTTATCTCCTTGGAGCCCTTAGGAGGAAGACGGAAGGAGAGGACAAGAGCGTGGCGGGTTCGGTGGGGTAGCTCCGAACGGAAAGGGTAGGGGGGGTTGTAGCAGGGGGAGAGTGTGGGTGGCAGAAGAGAGTGGGGAGCTTGATTTATTTTCATTGCAGGGTTTGGGTCTTCTATCTCTCCAAGATAGGGCCTTTTCGGTCGAGTAACAGGCACGACTAAGAGAGACTTTGGAGGGGAGGGCTAACTCTGGACTAACTCGACTAACAGGGTTCCGGTGTCGATCGGGCAGTCCCCACACTCTATCCGCCGCGGCGGGTAAAAGTATCCGTTTGTCGGGTGCGGTTCGCCGTCGAGGGCGTTTTCGGAGGGAGGAGAGTGGAGGAGAATTGGTGCTTGGTGTCGCCACCGGGAAGTGCTCGTGTCAGTGGTGAGCTGTGTCTGTTCTGCGCCTACCCGCTGCAGAAAGAAGGAATTCGTTCTCGGCGAGTCGAGGAAGATAGAACACAACCATGGACACACGACGCAACAATTCTCTCTCATCTAACGGTCTCCCCTCCCACGCATTCCCCCAGCTCATACCCCATACTCTTACCCCGTATCCCCCATCTACAACAATACGGAGTACATACAATATACGATACGAGTATCCTCAATCCCATCCCTATCCCTCCTTCTGTCCCACCACCACTTCAAAATAAGCATCAACCCCCCTCCAGCCTAAATCCCCACCCCTACCCCCCTTGTAACTCTGTACTCCGATCGGGCACCTCGATTCCCCCCCTCCTACTGGCCCACCACCACCATGACCGACATGTCGATGTCGTCCCTAACCCCCCCCCCGCCAAAACCCTTGCATTTCCTTATCTCTCCCTCCCTATCCCGTCTCCCGATTGGCTCCACACTCACTCAGAGATAAAGCTAGTATCGCCGCAGCCGAGGCGTCGAACAGGGGTTCACCCATGCCTTAGCGCCAGATTTGAACACCGATCTCGGTTTTTTATTTGCCTGGACAGACAGGAGAGACAGGAGGTACGTACCTCTGTGCTGCGAGGACGCTGGGTAGGGACCGCGCTAGAACGTCATTGTGAGGGATTGATGAGGCTGGGGAGGCGCGGGTCGAGACACGCGACTGCGCGTGCGAGGGGTGGGGATGACGATGAGGCGGCGGTAGGTACGGGGGGGTGTACTGTACACTGTACTCTAGGCATGTACATGCTACTGTAATATAACGGGGATTTCTCAGTTGGGGTGCTCGGGGTTCCCTTGAAACGGGGAATGGGAATTGGGAACTGCTGAGCAGGAGTTGGTTCGGGCATAGGCGGGTTGGTGTGGTTGTTCGCCAAGTAAGGGGACTGGGAAATGCCAATTCTCTCGGCGCTGGGAGATGGGAGATGGGAGGCTTGGTATGGGATTTTGAGGCTGTTCATAGGATACTGAGGGCTTCTGGAATGAATTCCAAGATGGGCGTTGCACTGAAAGGAATAGAAACACATATATCACATCACCACCCCCCCGCGTCTTCCTTGTCCATCCCTTCCGTTTCCTGAGATATTGGCAATATCTCCCTATCCGCTGTGCCTGCTTCACTACTGCTGCAGCACGATTTGAGATTATAGATACACATAACATACACACATCAATAACCCCCCCGCATTCACACCTCATAATCTCATAACATACACACATCACATAACAACCTACTCCCCCCAGCTCCAACCTACCACCTTTCCATATCCTCCCGATAAACCCCTTCCCTCCACCTAACCCATTGCTATTCTCGGCCACACTGACATCCCCGAATTACTCAGTCCGCCCCGCGACAATCCAACCAATCACATCCCCCTCCCCGCCTCGCCTAACCAACCACACCCACCACAAACACACAAACCTAAACCAGCGAAAGGGAAGGGAAAATCGGAGACCCCCGCCTCTGCGACTTCGGAGCCACCCCTCCCACTCACCCCTCCAAGACCAGAATGCTGCTAGAACGGACTTACTCGATTCCATCGCGTGTCCTCAGCCCAACCAACCCAGCCACACGGACACAGGCGCGCGCGCGGCCAAGACTTGAGTCATCTCCATTTCTCACCCTCATCTCTATCTCTTCTGCTGGACCCCGTCGGGTGAAGTCGGGCGGCGGCCCTTAATTTCAATTTCAATTTCGGTTTTTTTCTTTCCTTCCTTCCTCTCTTTGCTTTTCTGGCTTGGTTGCCTACTTCGGAAGTTCTGGGCCGCGGACTTATGGGATTCCGAAAACGGCGAATTTTTGGGAGGAGATGCCGGTCGGGGGTCGGGGGAGATGGGGACGAGTATGGATAGGTGGATGGACGGAGGGGGAAGGCGAGATGAAGTTGGGTGATGGGAAACGGGGATAGAGTCGAATCGTGGGGGGTTAGAGGGGTTTGTAAAAGTGAAGCTCATAGAAACCTAACTTGTAGACTCCCCTGATTGAGTTGAGGCGGCGTATTGAAGCAATCCCCATTCTCACCTCCCCACCATGGCGGGGGAATTGAGATTTTTATTTTTACTTTCCGTCTTCGCTAGGGTATATCTACCCATCTACCCATAAACTACACATCAATCATCGGACAGATGGCCGAGATGGTTATGGCGCCAGGTTAAGGTTATACCTTAATATCATGTGATTCTTTCACATTGTGTTTCCTGGTCACGAAAGTGGCGTGGGTTCGAGTCCCACTCTGTTCATTATTTTTTGTATTTTTTTTTATATGGTATTTGATATCATATATAATTTTTGCTTGTGAGGTCTATCTTTTTTGTTGAATTTATTCATATTCTTTTAGTTTTACTGCTCGCTGTGTCGCCCCTTCCCATTGAAAAGAAACAGTAAAGCCAAAGTTTATTTTGTATTTCAATCGAAAGTTTGGTTGCCGCCTCAGTCACCTGACCCAAACCCTCCTTTTCCCGCTAAAAAAAGTTTCGGCGTCCCACCCACTACACACGCACACAAAATCCAATGGAGCCCTACAAAAGACGTAATAAGCGCCCCAAATCAACAACAAGCACCCCGGACAGATGGCCGAGATGGTTATGGCGCCAGGTTAAGGTTATACCTTAATACATGTGATTCGTCATATAGTTTCCTGGTCACGAAAGTGGCGTGGGTTCGAGTCCCACTCTGTTCAATTATATTTTTTTGCTTTTTTGGTGTATATATGTTTTTTTATATATGGATGGGACAGGAGACAAGAGATATTTTTTGGTGCGATGGGATGGAGTGTTTTTATTTTAGATAGATGCGGTAGTGAGGGAAGTCCTGGGAAATAAAAGTAAGGTTGGGTATTTTTTTATACTTTTTGGTCATATATTTATTGGTTATCATTTAAATAACCACAAACTCATCACAACTTCCATAAAATGTGTCGCAAATTAGATTAACATAAATCCGAGACTTCGTACATTCTACATACAATTCTAGTGATAGACTGCCTTCCATTTATTCGTATGTAGCGAAGCTGGGGGATTGATCAGGACTGATAGCATATCGTCAGACATTTATTCAGATCCATCCAAGGGATTCAGTCAGAACTGTAGTAAAGGATGGAATGAATCACAACATGGCAAGTGCCCAGAAGCATGACACCAAACCTCCATACTATTTTTGGAGGCAGTTGATCTTCCTCATCACATCTCAATGGTCGGCGTATGGCAGTAAAACACTCCTCCACCGTCGCTGGTTTGAATGGGCTTTCCCGCCTCCTGGTTGTGCGAGAGGAGTCTAACGAATGCACAATGACCTGACTACTACCCCACAGGCAGTCGTCTCCGTGCAGGTGTGGCGTCCAGGAGATTGCTATTGAACCTCATGCCCCCTTTGGAGAATTTATATACGATCAAGACTGTTATATCAAAAAGGTAAACCGGAGTAACCTACTTACCCGCAAGATAATCGTGAGAATGGGACCTAATATGTATACAAAACCTGGTAATAGTCAAGGCAAAGGGAACGCAGGCATGGACGGGAGCATCCATTTGGCCGAATACATTGCGGAAGCAAAGGAACTTCACATGAAAATATCACCGTAACAGGAGCAGACACTGGCTGATAACTTCGTTAACAACCTTTTGCGCAATAACCAGAGATTTCAGGGCAAAAAGGAGAATGGGACCAAGGATTTCAGCCACTTAGCTGGCACCGCGTTGACGAAACGGGGCAACGGTGAGAACGACCGGTGACAGGAGAGCGGCGGCAGCGAGAACAATCGGTGACAACAGAGTAAATCGACAGCACTGCCAGCAGCGACAAGAACAACAAATGCCAGCCTCGTCGCAAAGAGCAGCAACCAGCGGCGATGCTGTCCTGGTGGAATGATCCGTAGTCCGGGACTCCGAGGCAGACGGTGAAAGCTCCTTGTAGCTCTGTTACGGGCTGTTTCTTGCACAGTTGCGGAGCGAGCACTATTTATAGGCGATCAAAGGGTTCGTTGGGCTGGTGGGGGAGGGAGGAGGCGGGCGTGGATTGTTAACAAAAATGAGCTCGTTTGAATGCGCACGGAGATTTCTCCTGTAGCATCTCTGTCGTAGAATATATCGTCCAGCTTGCTGCGTATCTCGGAAATAGTGACGACTCCCTCCAAAGCTGATGTTGGAGTTGAAGCTGCGTGATTTGGGGAAACTTGGTATCGGGGAGATAGATTGGATCCTGTTCGTAAAGTTGATAAGCCAGCCGGTGAGTTCAGATATCAGAATAACATCGGACAACAGTGATACCAGGGTGAGCCATTTACCGGAAACTGCCTATTGGAGACCCTTACATCGCGCTGTTCTCGTGGTTTGGGAAGTGCAAGACAGCTGAGAAGTGGTTCCTTACCTCACCAACTTCCAAGAGAAAAAATATAGCAGTGGATTTTACCTCTTGATACAATAAACCATACTTCATATTTCCATGCTTGGAAGTATCAAGAGCCGTCACATGTCAAGATGTTCATCATTTGAAAAAGCTGGCTGAGATGAACAGGATCGCTGAGAAGGGGCTGCCACGTAGGTTGACCGATATAAATTTGTCCGAGATACTCATATAGTAACACCACATCGCGATACGCTGATGGTGCACATCAAAAACCGCATGTGCGCACCGTCACGGCTCTGAACTCGAGGATAATAGCCGTAAGAAGAAACGGACGCTCATAATTTGGTTGAGAACCTTGCCACCACCGGTGAGAATTAGGAATGCCAACAGGAAAACCACGGTGACAAGAGATTTTGTGACAGGAAGTATACTTCTCGTCGTGAACGCGAGACTTCACCATTCCTGAGCTTGCATCTTGGCTGTTGGCATCCATCTTCGGAGGTTGACGTGTTCGAATAGTTGAGACGCGATCGGAGTTAGGATTTATGCTCAAAAGTTGGATTTTATTGTCCTGAGACATCAAGGTTAACTCACCGGAGCTTTATATACTGGCTGAATTACCTGATTTTGGACTCGGGGAAAGGTATAAGTTATAGTAATGATGGATGAGATCACTTGATAAGTGTCTTACATGTTATATTACTTGTAGTCGGGAAAGTCACCTTGCCTAAAATATAGCCATAAAACATACTGAATCTCATTTCAACTGCACTGGCTGGGCAGCATGGATTTGAAGCACACACTCCCATATGTCAAGTCTCCAACGTGGCCCAGCGTGAATGACACAGGAATCTGGGATTTCCAGCTGGGAAACCAATCGTGACCTCCTGGGGCGTAGCGTAGCGTATTGGGTTGACGACCCGGACGATGCTGGTGTGGACAACCACTACACCGGAGACGTAGTTGGGTTCCTAGTTGGTACCCCATTATCTAAGGTACCATGATCCCAGACACCATTTCGATGACGCTACGGGTAGCTTATAGTCTTCCACGAACTTTCGTGCACGTCGACGTTGCCGAACGCATGGCAAACGGGGTCGTCCAGTCCAGCGGCAGCCGCGCAGGCTCTCCCGGCACCCCTCCTCGACTCTCGGGCTCTCCAGCCTTCACCGATGGTGGGCTCATCATGAAAGAGGTGCGGTGATGGTGCTATAGTTAATGATATAGTAAGATGTGATATGCTAATAACAAACATTAGGTAAGGAACTATAAAGAAGGCAGTTATAAAGACCTTAGGAGTCTCTAAATACTACTATTTACATAACATGCCTAGACTTGCATTATGTATAGAGATATTAACTCTAGAATCCTTATAAACATGCTATGATGCTTAACCATCTTACTTTAAATGCTAATTAGGAGGCTAGCCCCTTAATATAGTTTGCGTTATATACTAAGAGATGCGCCATTATACCTAATTTTAATGCTATTATAGGTTTCTCTTATATAGATGATTTCATCTTCTATAACTCTAAGCTTATCCTTTAGAACCTATAAGACTAGAGGATTAGAAGTAAGAGTTTCGTCTTAATAAGGACTTTAAAATATCTTTGTTAACATGTGTATTGTAACGGGGTGGTGCCGACCGCCGTTATAGTGCGTAGTATATAT
>KV458815.1:176845-204154 GCA_001662605.1 Pseudogymnoascus sp. 05NY08
GCAACCGTACACCGTTACATGTATACCCTTATCTTTACTTCTGTTCTAAGCTATTAGCTACTTAATAATAGGTTATAAGGATAGCCTGCTAGAGAACAATGCACTAGTATCTGTTCACCGAATAATTCATAGCCACTCATGTTATTCATCTCAGCAACGCAGCGGATGTTTTAATTAGGGAAGAATCTATTATCGATTTTTGGCTTAGGCAACGAACTGATGAAACGGAAGGAAAGTGGGGTGTCACTAAACCTCGGTTTCTATGTTGGAGTCTACAATTGTATGCTCGTAGTAACGGGCCTGAGATAGGTAGATATTTCTTTCAATCCTCCCATAAGTTCAATCATCCCCATAAGGAGCTGATAGAGGGTCCTGAAACCCTCATCTGAAACCCTCATCGTATTTCACCATTGGTGAGCCCCCAATCGCCACTCATCGGGGCCTTCTACAAAGATGTGGGCTTGTGGGCATTCGGAAACCTCATTGCGTTCGTCCTCCCAATCAGGAAAGAATGTCCAGTGACATTCGGATCTAAGGGGACGAAGTTGTGTGGGAAACCAAGATTGAAAGGCTTGACGTTATCGAGGTACTCGATTTGCTCTTCGCTAAGCTTGATGCTCAGCGCCTTGATATTGTCCTGCAAGTGCTCGATCTTGCGCCCCCCGACGACAGGAAAGACGTTGGCCGCTTTGGACATAACATATGCCAGCGCAATTGCAGTTACGGAGTCGATGCCGTGCTCTGAGGCCACTTTGGCTAGAGCTTCGCTCATCTTGACCTCGTCCTCGGTTTGGTGAGGAGGTCGTCCAGCAAAGCTGCGCAAGCTCTCTCCCGCATTCTTGCGTCTCTCAAGCTCGGCACTAGTCTTGAACTTGCCTCCACCAAGAACATCCCATCTATTTGGAGTTTGTATTAGCTTCAAGTATCTTGTTAAGGTGAGGTTTGGATAATCACGGTGCAAGCGCCATTCCAAATTGGCGGGCCATAGGGATGATGTCACGCTCAAAATCTCGGACCATTACATTCCAGCGTCCCTGATAGATGCTAAAGGCGTCTTTCCGTGATCGGTGGCGTAAGTATTGGCTGCAGCAACAATCCAGGCGGGCGTGTCAGATGCCCCGAGATATAGCACCTTGCCTTGCTCGACGAGAATGTGTAGAGAATCCATGAGTTCCTTGATAGAAGTGGTGAAGTCCCAGTAGTGAACATAGTATATATCTGACGGGGGATGAAAGTAAGAAACAGCTGCTACACAAACGTTCTGACATGGGGATGGATGAAAGTCACTCGAAACACACCGATATAGTCCGTCTGAAGCTTCTTCAGCGAGTCGCGAACACCGACATGAATGCTGCGGCGGGAATTCCCAGCGAAATTAGCCGACTGTGGGCCTTTTCCCAGGGCATGGCTGCGATAATCCATGCCGAACTTGGTGGCCAGGACCAGCGCGTCGCGGTTCTTGCGGGCATGAATCCACTCGCCAATCCACAGTTCAGACTGCTCGTTCTGGTACACATTGGCAGTATCGATAAAATTGCCACCGGCCTCGTAGAAGGCGTCGAGGAGCTTGAATGATGCGTCCTTGTCCATAGAACCCATGCCGCCGGCCCAGGCATCCCCAATCGACATGGCACCCAGCTGCAGCGGGGAGACACGCACGCCAGCCGTGGGCGAGAGGATGCGCAGACGGCCCAGTTCAGTGGGTGGAGTTGGTTCGGCCATGATGTGTTGGTAAGGTTTGAAGGTTTGTGTCACAGAACAAAGCAAATTGGTGCTTGGCTTTCTCGAGGGACGAACAATTGTGTTCGGTTGGGAACAGGAAGGTGTCGGATCAGAACGATGTAGTGGGATGAAATAATATACCTTGGTGGGCACCTTCATATTAAGTTAGCAAAGCTGCCCCTCATCACGCAAGGAAGAGCAGGGTCAGTTTCGGGATAGAGATAAAACTGTATCACCGGAAATCGGAGATAGCTCTATTTAGGCATTATTCCGGAGTTAATAACTCCGAACCAACACGCAGAACAGGGGATCAAGGCAATGCAGTACAGTGCAGGGAATCAGAGTAGGCAGCCAGTATATGTATGTTAGTTGAGATCATACATCGCAGGTTTCGGGCATCAAATGTGCATTATGCACGGTACTAACCTACACAGAAGTTTCCTATTTATTCGTAAGGACCACAGAACTATTAGAGTTCTGCATGCAATATATACTATTTGGTAATTAAACCATTGTTGCGTCCCGAAGTCGAGTTTCCCGACTTCGGCCCGGTTGGTGTTATCATACTCTCCGCCAATTGATACTGTACTTGTACGGATATGGATTTACTGTTGACCCTACCTACTGTAGTAAGCACTTTCACATGCCGTTATCAGTCGCGAAACAAAGTCGAAGTTTAGCAAACCTGCATCGAAAAGTCGAAGCAGTTTGTAATACCATACTCCTGGAACTTAATAAGTAAAGCTTAGTTAATAAGTAAGCTTTTACTAAGATTTACGTATCCATATTAACGGGAGGCGTCGCTAGGACACAACAGGTACAATGCTGTACTACGGTACATGGCGGGAAGTCACAGACCCCCACCTCCCACCTGCCAGATGCGGGGTAGTCTAGCGATTTTGAAAATTCGCGTGACTAAACGCACTCAAACTTTACCTCATACCTCCCTCGAGTAGCAGCCCATTAGAAACTCAGAATATCCTCCCTCACACAAGGAGTTGAGCTAGCTTCAAACCCCATTCATTAATCTGTTCTCACGTCTCAGTAACAGGTTCGCTTATAAAGTTGCGTGAACCAATTGACTCACTGTAGGAGGCTTCATCATGGAGAAGTGATTGCCGTCGGCGCGAACCACACTCACGCTCCCCAGAATCTCATCCCAGCCGAAGGATCCATCGTCGGTCCTATCATTCAGGAACCAATCCACGACCCTCTGCTCCTCAGGCAGAACCTCTGGTCTAGCCAGCTTGTCCTGTTTATCCACGCCTTTCCTTGCCGAGAATAGCACAACCTGCGGGATCTTCCTGCCCGGAAGCTTGCTCACTCTGTACTTCATGAGTTGCTTCCTCGCCAGTGTGAAGTGATCATTCGTAATGGGCCGGCCTCTGTTCTTCTCTCGGATTTCATCTTCGTTAACCATGCCGACATAGTCTATGGAATCCAAAAAGTCGACAAGGGCGCTGGGCATAGAGCTCGCTAAGGTAGGACACGCCGTGTCGATCAGGAACAGCTTTTCGACCTCGTTTCCGTCCTCGAGAAGTTGTCGCACCGCCTCAAAGGCTACCACACCACCGACCGAGTACCCGCCGACCAGGTACGGGCCGTCGGGCTGCCGACGCTTAATCTCGGCCACATAGATGGCGGCGAGCGAATAGCAACGGCAACTACAGGAGAAGTGGAGCGTTTCAATTTTGTTAGTTCAACAGGTAGTGAGTGTTTGGCAACATGTGATATTTGCGGGCCGTATAGCCAGCCGAGTATACTATCATATTTTACTGTACCTTGTACTTTACTATGTACTGTACCTTACCTCGGAGCGAGGAAGGAGGACACACAGCAAATGCGTATATGACGGGTAATTCCTATGTTCTTACTTGCGCTCCTCTATTACTCTCCTTGCTCTCCTAGAGTATTCTGAGCGCAACAACAGATGCGCCTAATTAGGCATTGCGTGTATGAACCCTCGATTAGCGGGAGTGGGTAATTAATCAGCAGCACTGGCAGCGGATAAGCAGCATTGGCAGCGGATCAGCAGCATTGGCAGCGGATAAGCAACATTGGCAGCGGGTAATTAATTGATCAGCAGCAGTACAAGGAACTTTGCAATGTAGATCCGCTTATACTTGTCATCATGCCCTAGTGCTCAATATACGTAAAGCTAGCCAGGACAGCCTTACCTCTTGTAGACCACTAAAATTTGTTATTTGAAGGAGAGAGCGTCGCTGCCTCATCTATCTCCTCATTACTCTACTTTTGACATATTTACTCAACCATTGCCGTCTACGGATTCAGATCCTACGCAAGAACTCGTTTCTGAACCTCAATAATTCGAAGACTGTCATGAAGTCTCCTTGGAGAACAACTTGGTCGCCGCACATTGTCTTCTGTATTATTTTCCTTTATCTTACAATCACAGTTCAATCTAAGGACGAATGTGCACCCGCGACTTGGCAACCAGGGCAATTTGAGCGTCGGCAGCTTTCTGATCCCAACACCTCGCTCTATGGAAGTACCACTGTTTCCAGCTCTATAGAAGCGCAACTTACTGGCAACGCCACTATCAGCCCTGTTACTATCAGCCCTCTTATTAGCAGCGGAGATGTTGATGCAGGTCAAGTTAACTGTCGATACGCAGCTAGCACAAATGGGAGAGAAGTTAACTACTACACCTGTACCCTAGATATGGTATCTCAGTTGAAAGCTTCTTTAAGTTGAATCCGGGACTACATCTAGACTGTAGTAATATTCAAGCCGATACAGATTACTGTGTGCGAGGCTGTAAGTTGGGTTTCAAAATAATATATAGACAACTATTCTTGAGTAACTGAAAACTAACTTTTAGTCTCTAAATAAATAGTTATTAAGCCTGTAAGAGCTACAGACGGACTCTGTGGTCCCCTAAACAACAATGCTACGTGTCTTAGTACAGAATTTTAGTGCTGCAATGCAAATACCTTTACTTGCGGTAACTCTACGTAAGTCATCTCTAAGTACAGATAGCTGACATTTGAGCACGGTTATTCTAATGCTAAACCTTAATATTAGAGAAGACTGTGCGCCTAGAACTTGCTATGAAGGGGCATGCGCAGGAGATTCTATCTACACTACAACCGGCTAATGTGGCAGAGACTATGGCTATAGGCTATGTGCTGGAGTATGGGGCGATTGCTGTAACGCAGATGGAAAATGCGGTACTGGCGAATTCTTTTGTGCCTTTGGCGTTTGCCAACTTGGAAACTGCACAATGCCACCTATTGTTCCAAGCCTGCCTTCGTGGCTAAATGGTAATACGACAGATGGCACTTGTGGTGGAACAAACTCCCTTACCTGCAACGTAGTGTATGGAAACTGCTGCAATAAGGATGGCAAGTGCGGAGCACTACCATAAGATTGTGGAGCGGGATGGTGAGTTCCTTTGTTACTAGTATCACGGAATGCAATTCTGACATATTTGCAGCCAATCTCAATGGGGAACTTGTAGTTCCTCTAGTACAACTTCCAAGACTTCATCTTCATCATCCATGGTTACAACAAGCGGTCCTATAACCACTAGCGGGTTCACATCTTCATCTTCTACAATTGAAACAAGCAGTCCCACAGCTACCACCTCGTCATCATTACCTCCCAGTACTTCAATTCCAGGTGAAGCTGCTTTACCGTCCTGCGGCCAACTGTGCTTCAACAATATGCTTAGTCAATACTCGGGTCTAGGATGTGCTGCACTTGATGCCTACTGTCTGTGCAGTAATGTTGACTTCAGCAACGGCCTCCGCGACTGTTCAAACGGAGCCTGTGGGGCTGATGTTGCGAGTACTGTAATAGCTTTTGGAAGCGCATACTGCGTGTCTGCATCTGCTACCCATACACCAACGGCGACACCTACGGGTATGGCTACACTGCCCCCATGCGGCCAAACCTGCTTCAACAATATGCTTGGCCAATACTCGAGTCTAGGATGTGCCGCACCCGATGCCTACTGCCTGTGCAGTAAGGTTGACTTCAGCAACGGCCTCCGCGACTGTTCAAATGGTGCCTGTGGCACCGCTATTGCGAGCACTGTCATTGCCTTTGGGAGCTCGTACTGTGCATCTGCAACAGCTTCTCCCACGTCAACTACTTGTAAAACAGTTTCCGGGTTAGCCACACCAAAACCTTCAGGCGCAATCTGTGGATCAAAGGGGACTTCACTTGCTATGGCAGGTGCTGGAACTCTTATTGCATATTCTGCTAGTAGCAGCTACGTTGCAAGTCTTGCTGCTTGTAGCGCACAGTGTCTAGCAACGTGTTGTACAAACATTTATTTCATTCAAGGGAAAAATTGCAACTTACACTATGGCCCAAACGCTCTCAATAACAAGGTTGGAAACCCGCTATATGATTACTATGATGCCACATGTTTTACTTGTGGAGCGTTAAGCTGTGCTGCATAGTTTTCTACGTTGGGGCAAGGAAGGAAAGAGAAGAAGATATATCTGAGTTCGAGATATTCGGTCTAACATTTACAAACTTGCAAGCAGACATGCGCTTTATAAGACATGTATTATTGTAGGTACGTCATTTTATAGAGTCAGATGCAGGCACAAACCTCTGTGGTGGACTCTTTAGATAATTATTATTTGGACGCAGCTGAGTAGTAACGATGTATAACCACCGAAAATGAGATTTAACTCGTTATCTGTTCTATTTAAATGCACTTTGAGTGTATTTATGACTTGCTTGCTATTGCTTTCGCATGAGAAGGTGAACACTATATTACCTAACCTATTGGGACAGTGCGAACATATGAGCTACCGCGCATCCGCTGAATCCACCGCTTCTTTTCTGTAATCATCACACCAGCTAGCACAGATGTCACCATTAACTCGGTCGGCAAGGACGGAGGATAATAAAGCACAACTCTCATGGCTGTCATAATATCTTCACGCATGCTCATGAGCCAGGGATGCACAGCTGACACAATCATTAGCACGGTTGCTAACAGTAATAGGCCAGACTTACCGCTAATATAGTCGTTCACTGTGACAAAGCCATTGTCCGCAGAAGGTTTGACCACCAACGTTGGTGCCTTTTCCCAGCTAGGTGGCCTGTCTTCGTCACAGCATCTCACAAGATACTCTGTATCTGAGCCGTCCTCCTTCATCTTCTTCGGGTAAGACCGCTCATCATCGCTAAGATCTCCATACGTCACGTACTCGCTGCGGGGCGTGTGCCCTTGATGCTGCTCTAGCCACCTCTCCAACCATAAGTTGAGCTCGTTCACAGAGACCATAACAGATGAGATCTTTGGTTCGGTAAGGGGCAACTGCGAGATTTCGTGCCACGTGCCGCTGCCCCCAGTATCTGGTTGGAAGTACGGCTCGGGGGAGTCTGGACTGTGAGGGGTCTTCATAACGGAAATACAAGTCGGAAAGACACCATCAAATGACCAAAAGAGACGCTCAGGCGGTACTTCTATCGTTAGGCTGCGGAAGTTTAAGGATCTGTTAGCAGCGGAGAGGGCAGTTATGTTGACGTTGGGGGACGGCGGACTCGGAAGATAAACGAGAACAGTATTCGTTGTCGTTTTCTCTTAAAATGATCACCCACCACACCTAAATTCAACGCTTCGTATATTGATTGGGTGGATCCGTGAATACGCAGCGCCTCAATATCGTGAGGGCCTAGTATTAATCAGTACGGGCCGAGCCTGCGATGGCTTTCACCCCGCTGTAGTGCAGGGCGTAATGAGATCAAGATTGTCCAGTAGAAAAAATTGCCATGCCTGCGAGAATGCCGAATGTTTTGTGGATTGGTTCATGTTCTAGCTCTCTAGATTACGTGAACTTCACAACGTTGTCACCCGTTTCGTGGCCTTGATGTGCCGCATCTACACCATTTTCGGGCTTAGATTACGTGGCTTAGACTTATTGCTTCCAATGTCGGATGACCTTGCTAGAAGAGAATCGCTCCTCTAAGTTTGTACGAAAGCTTGTTGGACATATGAGATTCTTGCCTCTCAAGGACATGACCGAAATGCAAATGATACACCGGATTTGTAATAGAAGAAGTAATCTCGAGCCTTTTCAATATGGGTTTGCGTGTGTACCAGACAGTTTCAGAACTGATCGCCTAGAGAGTCCCCAAGGGATTGCCTGGTCACAGAATAGTATACTGCTGAGACTTCTGGGATGCAGCTTTATCCGCCGTCAAATTTGACTTCGCGTCTTGCTTTCCCCTGGAGAATTGCCAGGGTGAAGATAGAGACAAGAACTCAAGTCTTCTCGATTAAAAATGAAAGAAACCCCTTGGTAGGAACCCCTATCCAGGACAAACTAACCCTCAGCAAAAACCCCTATTCAAAGAACGTTTGAGGAACTAACTGGTACACTGGAAAAAAAGCATTCTGTGTGCCAGGGGTTCCCGTAAATGCAAGCAACGAACAATGGGACGGACGCGAATGAATGAGAATTAAAGGGAACACCTCGGGGGGTGTGAAGCTGGAGGAACTGTAGGCAAAACACCCAAAATTGACGAGAGAAAACAATACGTGAAGGCTGGGGACCATGCAAACTATAATCCCATACCATGAGCCAAGGGGAGTAAGGCGAGAAAGGAGAGAAAGCAAATACCTGATCTTTGGCAGCTCAACGAGGGGTCTCGTATCAGCTCCTCTCCTCTGCCAGGGACAGCATCGCCGGCCACATAGACCTATTTCGAGGATTGAAAATACGAAAAAGCTGCAAACGCATACTCACTGACTGATTTAGATCAACCTTTGAGACAATATCTCGTACTGCCAACCCCACCTCATCCCCGACACCGTTGATCCCCAAAGCAATACGGGCCATAATAGCGGTGAATCCAGGAAAGCAAGTCAACCCAGTGACTATCACCACAACCCAGCACACCTCCCCAGCTCTCTGTTCAACCGGTGGCACACCCCTACCGGCAAACCAAGGGAAATAACCACTTAACTCCGCACCACCACCAACTTCCTCACCAAATGAAATCCCATCGAATCACGGCCAAGTGCGTAGGCCACCAGATATACCAATCTGGCCCTGCATCGTCCTAGGCAGCCTGCAACCACCCTGCGACCCCCTCGTGCCCTTGTTCGGCCGTACCACTGAACCCCGACCCCGACCCCGACTCCGACGAACCCCAGCAAAGCCACCGCGATGATGCCAGACTATACGTCCGTACGGAACGGTGAAGGGGAATCGGGATTTATCTGGCTTGCGACCTGCCTGATGCCCTCTCAGACACGCTGCATGCCGCGTATGCATGCATGCAGCAATTGCACCGGCGGCGAGAGGACGGCCGAGGGGGGCTGTGCAGCGCTTCGGGGAGGGAGCGAATACGCTGGCTGTCGGTGACGTCTCGATGGCTGGGCTGGACCTGGGTGCCAGGCTTGAGCGAGGACCATGTACTTACTGTACCCCACACACCCACTTCTCGAGTATAACCAGTGGGTATGGTATGGGTGCACGGCACGGGGTTTGGGGGGGGATTTGGAATTCTGGTGAAGGGGGAGAAACGCGCGGCGAGGCAGAGAGTGGTATTGAGATATTGAGGTGGCGCACTTGCGCATGTTTTTTATGGGTTTGAATTGTCCTGGAAGTAGAGCGATGTACTATACTTTGAGGGGGGTTCGTGATGGGGAAGGGGCGTGGGTGGACATCGCAATCAAGTTCAAGTCCGTGAGTCCGTGAGTCCGTGAGTCCCGTTGTTTTGGTTAAGAAACGGCACTATGTATCGTATCGAGCGTATCGAGCGTATTTTCACGGTGGAGATGGGGGGTCCTCGTGGATCCTTGCGGGGAATACTTGTTCCGCTCTTCCGAACATACTCCTCCCTTATTGGGACGTCGGGCAACGATTTGAGACAGGATGAGATCCTTCAAAGCAACCCTTACAAATCAAATTTAAGACAGCCCCAACCAGCGATCACCAACTTCTTCCTAGATTGCATGGGAAATAACGACGCTAAACAAGATATTGAAGAGCTCATATCCGAAACTAGCTCACCAAATTACCACGCAACTCGGACCCCTTTTTCTCACAATCTAAAAAACCAGCGAAGATCAAAGTCCCATAATCGACAACACCAAAGCTTACCAATGTCCGCCGCCAAATCCCAATACCAAGCTCCGCCGCTACGCCTAACTGCCGATGCAGGAAATGCACCGACGGACATGTCACACGTCAGGTCAGCACCCTCAGCCGCCTGTCAACGTAAGCAGTAGCACCACCGCCCTTCCGTCTTAACGGTGCGTGCCTGGCCCTCGGCTGGCAGCGGAAGAGGCGGGGAGAACTGCGTTATCGAACCCACCGATGGCTATCGGATGGCACGGCAAAGGAGGTAAGTTCCGGTGTCGATCGCACGGTCGAGGCCAGCGATCTGCGAACCGTTACGAGCCCTTGGGGCCGGATTAACCGACAAACCACCTCCACCCTCCAAGTTAAGGCCGCCACATCATTCGAATCTCTGGTATTGTTATCTGATCACCTAGCACGCAACCCGGTCAAGCTCTCTGACCCAGTGAAACCCTCTAATCCAGCCAAGGCGGCGGGTGCCCACGGATCCTACGTCAACGATATGTCCCCCTCCTCAGCCCGCTGCCAGTCGGCCCTTCTCCACCCATCCAGCACACGCCGGAGCCAGAGAAACGTCCGCTAGATCACGTAACTACCTAACTTTAATCTCTGCTCCCACCGTTTTGGTGGCGTGTCAGTGTCAGTTGGCTATGAGTCGCGCCTGCCCCCCGCGTGCGTGACGACTAGGTTAGACTAAACACGTAGATTAGAACAATAACGCGCGGCACTCTCCGTGCGCAGTCGGGCGGTAATAATAGGAAATAACAGGAAGTCCGAGCTGCGAGGTACCGTGATAATACGAGGTGGAAATACGAGCAGAAGTGGATAATATCCTCACCTGCCAATGGCGATGTACGGTACAGTACCAAAGGGCGGCCAAACCCCGTTTTTCCCAGAGACATAGCAGGCGCTGCATCAAGAACGAGCTCGACCCCTCAATCAGGATAAGACAGGCAAGCAAGCTTCCTAATCCTCAGCAACACGCGCGCGCCCGCGGCACCAGGAACACAAGGCTCACCCACCGCGTCTGTCTATCAATCTGCCACGCATCACTCTTCCCCGCCCATCTATCGTAAAAGAAAACGTGCGCGTCTAGGTTCGCAATCCTTCGCAATCCTTTCGCTTGTTATTACCGTGCGGGAGCCAAGATAAATGGGGGGGTGACTGCGCCTGGCCGGGGGGGGGGGGATTAGCGATCATTTCCGCGTTTCACGCGCGAGGCGGCTGGGGGCGCTAAATATAAGTTTGTATACCCACATTTGAAGGAAGCTGGGCGAAGGAACGGGATTGACTCGGGATTGACTCGGGGAGGTGAACACGTGGAGTAGAAGGGGTGGTCGTATTTGGGAGTGTACGAGAGGAGATGGGGATGGGATTGGAGGATACTTACTAGATTGCCCGTGAACAAGGAAGTCCCCTATATGTCAACAAATATCAACAAACATCACCATCCTACCTCACCACTCTCCAACCCCCTCCTTATCTCCTCCCCAATCTCACCCCGATCTCCTTATCCATATCTCCCCCAAATAGCCATCTCCTACGCGCCGATAACCCCAGCCGCCGCGCCAGCCCCCTTTTACCCGCCGGATCCGCCAGAACACAGCCCTCTCATGATTTACGTACATCACCACCCACCAACACACCCGCTCCACCCGCCTGCCGCAGCGCCCCTCGCAAAACCTCCCCCCAAACAGCGTAGCGCGCGCCTTTGACGTTACAACGTGGACGCAGGGGGCGTCGAGGGTGTGCTGGCGCTGCAGGACGGGCTGTTATGCGACGTGTATGTACCGCGCTGTACTGTACTTGCTGATGCAGGAGAAATATGAGTTTAGGCGTGTGGTTTCGGGAGTATTTGACGGGTGGAATGGCGATGGTTGGGGGGGAGAGGGAGGTGCTGATGCCACGGGTGCTTGCAGGAGAGAGGCATTCCGGTGGGGAAAAGGGGCACGAGAAGTGGCAGGGCTGGCGCGCTGATGGGTTGATGTGGTAGGGCTGAGAGCTGAAGTGAATTATATCCTCTTCGGCCTTTTTCTAAGAGGAGGCGATTGGAGCGGGTAGAGCGAGCAGTGGGGATGGACGAGCAATATTCCACAATTTGTATTGTCATATGTTGTCTGTGTGCCGTGAGCGGACGAGGCCGAGAGTAACGTCGTTCCGCCCGCTCTGCTGGGTCGCTGCTGCCATCGCGGGCGTGAGGTGGTGAGAACCTAAAGCTGCGTGCTCGCTCCGTCATCCAATTCGACAGGTGTGAAGCGGTGCTTGGGCTCGCACCCGAGGGGAAGGAGAGTTGGCAGGCGAAGCTGACACAATTTCTTGGCAACAAGGAGGTCGTGAGATGAGAACTGGGGTTGGGGAGATGAATTGACGTGAAAGCTGCAAAAGGTGTGGTAGGAACCCGACAGAGAGAGAAGGTGGTGTACCTACAAGTACCTAACTTGGGATGGAGGTTCCTTGGGTTGCTGTTTGGTAGTGCTGCCCCCTAGCCCCATTGTCAGACGTCTAATAATGGACGGCTGGCTTGGTACTAAAAGGGCTGACATGGTGGCCTGCAATTCGCGAGCGCCGTCTGCTCCTTTCGACGAAAACGGAACGAAGGGTGCGCCTCCTGCCACAGAAGAAATCACGCTGGCATCTGGAAGGAAGGGTCGTGATCGAATCACAGCGCCAGGCAGGTGAGGCTTGGGGCTGATATGGAACACGACGAGAAGCCGCTAAATGCAGCGGTACTGTAATGTACGGTACCAGCGTTGCACCACAACCACGCTGACTGGCGTACAGTACCAGCCGCTTAAATCTTCCGGAAACGTGGATGAGATCGGGGGTGCGTGCCCCTGGATTGTTGAGCTTGATTTTCGAAGGTTTGGGGTGGAAAAAGGAGAGGGTTGATGCACGCCTCAGGGGCAGATTGGACGACAGTTTGGAATTTGATGCCACGTCCAAGCACTCGGTAGGTCCGGGATCGTAGTCTTCTGTAGAAATGAGTACACTGATGAAATTGTGCTGTACGAAATGTACGTACGACTCCTCTGACAAGATTGACAACCCCACAGTTCGTAGGGCTCAGTGGGCCGGGCTCTCAGCATCAAGCTGCGGACCCGGTAGGATCCGGTACCTAAACCATAGCAAGACAGCACAGTAAAGGTGTGCGGAAGTAGTCGACAGCTTGAATACCACCGTATCGGGTATAGCAGCCCCCAATATGCCCTCATTCTCATCCAAGACGTGTGTCTCTGTCCCGCCCTTGGCCACGGGCACCCGCTGGCTGGTGATCCCAACGTGCACCAAGTCACCCATCTCGCACCAAGCGCACCAAGCGGCCGCAATCTCCCACGCGGTAGAAACCCAACGGCCGCAACCCCGTCCCAATAGCTCCGCTCTCCGACTTAACTCCGCATGGTTCCCCCGCCAGTCTCGCGCTCTCCGACGCGCTCTGTGCCTCTCCCCAACACCGTCGGCGTCGCCGTTACCCCATCCCGCCTCACGCGCGGCGAGTCCGGTGCATCTCCCCTCCATTTCATTTCACCTCACCCCGACCCCGTCTCAAAACCGCCGCATATTGGGGGCTGAAGCGCGATATCACCTTCGTCACTACCATCGCGATGATCGCCGTTCCGCCACTTCGCCGTTGTCCACCTCCCCTGTCACCCCGCTTGGCGCCGATTCAGAGCATCTGGTTGGCTGGAGCAGGGATTGAGAGGGCTGCATGAGCCGCTAGGCGATATCGGGTGCGGTGAAGTGTCGGGACAGGGGGGTAGGACAGGGGTCAGTTTGTCGGGCGGGGGTGTGGGGTTGTCTTGGCTGCGAGGCTGAAATTTGGGGGAAGGGTGGGGAGGTAGGAGGATAGCCTCGTTGTTTTTGTGGGTGGGGGGTGTTACATACGTGCGTACAAGTGTCATAGTTACCTTGAGTACGGAGTTTTGTTTGTAAGTGCGACGGGGACTTTGCTAGACGCGGAGTTCGCTGTTCGGTCTAGGAAAGAGCGCGAATACCGTCGGAATCTAGATTGGGGAGCGAACGGCATTTACTCAATCCGTGACGGGTATAGTGAAATGAGGATTCCCTGGTCTAGGGCCCGGATAGCCTCGCGCGTGATTGGCCTGATTATCCTATAGCCGTACATCTTTCCGTGCGTTTATTATTTGTTATCTCAGATGCCATGCGCCTGTTGGACTGGCTGGCTGTTAGATTAGATTGACTGGCTGGCTCTAAACTACTGTGGTATAGCTTGAGGTATGGTAAATAAGGTGGTATGGCCTGGATCGCGCTCGACCGAATCGGCAGCCTGCCGTATGTACCTTGTGGTATTAGTAGTGTGGTGTACAGTGGCGTACGGTACGGAACTATTGTATGGATACTGGGCGGTACAAACGGGGCTGCTTGGTGGCAGGGGGGAGAGTGATCAGTCATCAGGCTTTAATGGATACAGAGTGCTGACAAACGACCGTGCATCTTTCCGGAAAGGCAGCTTGGGATACAGGAGATATGTTGTTGAGGAAAGAAAGTTGTTCTTGGCGTGTTGTATGTTCTCAGATCTAAGCTTTAGAGACAATTCTCATATGCCACAGCGGGGGATCATATCATACTTCGTAAAATATAGCATACGAGGAAGGATGAAGGATGAGTCTTCCAGGCCCCAAGGGATCCAGAGGAGTTCATCATTTCCCGACGAAATAGGGAATATCCAGATCCTTCGACCAGAAATTAGTGCATTGGTGCATTAGTGCCAAACTAATCAACCGTGCTGCGACCACAACCACGCCTTATGCCACTACTCGTATAGGAGACCCTGTAATATTCAACGCCTCCAAGCCATAGCCTATGCATCGGAGAAAAGGTACAGATGGTACGGGATATTCGATGATTGTACGGCTTGGTACACCAAGTACTTCGTGCATCCTCTACTCTTCTCTACTCTCTCTTCTACGGAATATTCCTGCCTCACCCCAGTCACTGCTCTGCTCTACTCTACCACTCCACCTACCATCTTCATGAGAACGGGCCGATGAGGACAGCCGCTACTTACTGCATCTGGGGTAGTGGGGTGTGACTGACACGCCCAATCCCGCGCCATGTGTCTTTTTGCTGCCAGCTACAGTAGTAGTAGAGTACAAGCTACTCTCCAGCAGCTACTCTACAGTACTAACACGCTCCTGGTATGTTTGAAGCAGGCCGCTACTCTATAGAGCGAAACTTGCGACGACGGATACCCTCGCTCGCTGTGGCTGATGTTGTGCATCCACGTCATAACTCTATCATAGTAATTGGGACGAAAAAGACGCGGTTATGCGCCTGCATCCTATCCGTCGAATACTATACAGCAACGTATGCATCCACGGTTCTGCCTCGCAACACGCCGCGTCCTCGATTACCTCTTGCGGCAGGAGACTGAGAGACTGAGAGACTTAGTACCCGGGATAGCCGATGGTGGGTGATCTCTCTCGTCGTGGGTAGGTACGGTACTGTATGTATAGTACTATACAACACAATACGAGCGAGGTGACACAAATCACCATCAGAGCAGAAAGCAACCGGCGACCAATATCCCAATATCCTCCACCAGAGCCCGTAGTACGCTCCTCTCCTCCATACTGCACGAGCGGCCGCCAGCCGACGACTGACGACGACATGAATAACCCACGGACGGGTGCTCGAAATCTCCCTCCGCCACCACCACGACACATGGCCAGGCGACAGCGCCCCTGCGTCAACCCATGGAACTTGACGTAAAAACCCCAGCGCGGGGCTCGACCGTCCAATTTCCTCAGAACCAAGCATGGGGAGGAGCTCGTAGGGCTGGGCAGTGCTAGCCACTCATCGTTCGTCGTTACGAGATTGTGTATTTTCGTCCCATCGATCCTCCTGCCTTCGTACTTCGTACTAGCCACACCGGCCTATGGCGAGCGCCCTCCCTCTGCTGTGGGTCAGAGGTTGGGTTGCAAATGCTACTGGGTTTTTTTTGGCCTGTATGGTGGTGGTGGCCGTCCAGGGACGGCCCCTACGCTAGAATCCTTAGAGTACTGATATACACAGCCCAGGCCCTGAACGGTAAAATGTTTCGGCGCCATTGCGAGGACGAACCAGCGCCGTAAATTGCCTTATTAACCTTTTCAAGCCTTTTGGTCTGAGCACCAAACGGCAGTCTCGACGAAACTAACTCCACAATCAGTAAGTCACTATAGCTAATGTACTGTACTGTACTCCCTAGCAGGCATTTATTTTCAACCAGGTATTCGAATTTGAAATACCTGTCTCCTCCCTCCTCCCCTCCTGATTTTCCGTACCGGGACTCCGTAGGTATCTCCGTGCATAAATGTCCGACACGTGGATGGCCAATCACTAGGTCCCCATCGTTCGCGACTACGATCGTCGGTGCTTGCGCAGCACTCCGAATCGCCCGAATCGCCCACATCATCTCCTTATCTACGCGTACTAACCAGTGGCAGGCGCGCACCCCACGCTCTAAGGGCGGGATTGAAACCGCAGTTGAAGTGGTTGCGTGCTCTGCCATTTGTCAAGAACACGATGCCGGCCCCTTCCTTCTGCCAGCACACTCACTGCCAGTACGATACGTGCGTATACAGTAGGGCTGGAGCTTCTGTACGTACAAGCTGAACAGACCAAGTGGAGAGAGATGAGCGAAAGTGCCGGAGAGGACACACGCTCTAGGAGGGATTCGCGGCGGCGATCACGACTAGGGAAGAATCCCAAGTGACTCTTCACTTCTTCAGTCTTCCCTCTCTCCCATCATCAGTGCGTTTACCAAAGCCCTCCCTCGCAGATTGCGCGTTAAACCCGGCACCACCTATAACATCGCGTGGTAGCCGGGGGGGGGACGGGGTTAAGAGTTGAGGGACTTACAGGATCCGCCCATTTCCCAACAACTTTTATTTCCCAGACGAGTTTGATACGGCGCTACGCACAGCGCGCCCTCACGGCGGGCGTGGCTGGTGAGGGATCAGGGTAGCTTTACCAATGTACTTGCTATACTTGGGAGTAGGAAGACGGTTTGGCAGGGGGATCGTGGCTAAAGCTGTGCCGCGGGCAGAGGAGGGACTTAGCGCGTATAGAGGGCTATTTCTAGCGGAGGTCCGCCGGCGACGGGCGACGGGCACACGTGGGAGCGGATGTACTGGGGGAGTATTTTGGGAGGTGTTTGGTACCTGTACTTCTTTTATGAGTGAGTAGTGAAGGTGAATGAGAGGGTTTTTGGTTTCTAGACGGACGGTCGGTCGTACGTATGTCGAAAAGGAGGTGATCTGACCTTGATTACAGAATCAAGAAGCCACAGCCAAGAGAGGAGCAACTAACCAAGACCGAAGCAACAAGTGACAAGAAGCAGGATAAACCGACGACTGCAGATGAAATGTGTAACCCCACATTCATACATAACAGAAGAGTCACAGTGATACTGTTGCCTTGACTGGTGTGAAGTTGCGATATGCGGATATGCATTCGTGTACATAGAGTGCTGTACAATCATACTAGTACATCATACATGCTAGACTATAGTGCCTGTACTCCACTGTACTGCACCTTGTTTGACTCCGAATCTCCGCCCTTTGGCTTGCCCATCCCGCCAGAGTTTGGCAGTAGATGACCCCTGTAAAGGGTCTTTCCCATAGCCCAAATGGCGGAGCGAGCTTGTGTGCCTGGTTGTGTGCCTGCTTGCTGTGGGTTGCGGTGTGAGATGTTGCTGGTGTAGTGCTATACTGTACTGTGGTGTGCGGTGCGGGTGCTGTGGTAGTGCTGTGTCTCTGTCTCTTCCTGCCCATTCCTAGCAGCCATCCTACCGGCCATTCTACAAGCCATCCTAACCTAACAAGCTTCCCTTCCTTCCTTCTCACAGCACCCCTCCCCTCGCTCTTTCTATCCCTAGTACCTAGATCAGATCCCCAGTAGAAAATCCTATTCTATTCTATTCTCTGTTACCTCCGCCACTCCGGTCATCCGCCTCCTCTGTGCGCAGTTCACTCTACTACTGTATGTAGTATCCTTTCTGTTTGTGCAGGCGGCCAGTCCCCGTCCAGTCCCCGTCGGGGATACTCGCAACGCCGACCGTGTCCCATGCTACAATGGGAAGGGAACGTCAACGGCAACGTCAACGTCAACGTCCCCACGGATGGCTGATCACTATCTACCCAGCTATCCATCCGGCTATTATATCCCTAATGGCGGGTCTCTAAACAGTAAAAACAGGCCAGAAGAAGCTCGCCGTGCCACACCCACTCTCAGTCATACTGTACTGCCACTTCTCCCACTATGCCACCTCCCATGCCGCTCTCGTCTCTACTAACGTCCAAATCCGTACCTATTCTTCAAGCCCGGGAAAGTATGTATGTCAAGGTACTCCGAGTACTTCAGAGTACGACTGCGGATTTACCTGGTGGGTATGGAAAGACACCAAGACACCATGCATCTTGCGCACACACACTTGCTAAAACCGCCAAAGTCAACCACTGCATGGGTCTCCCATGCAACACCCCCCTTCACTACCCCCCCGGTCCCTCTCAATAGCCAATGGCCCACTCTCTTCACAGCCTTACAAGTTGTATATATATAAATACGTTTGGGTTGGTATGGGTACTGTGCACTGGAGTGGGCTGCATTGCATATACCTACGAACGAAGGAATATATATATTCGGCATCCTTCCACCCCAAGGCTGCCTCTCAAAAAGCTTGCCTTATCACTTCATTCCCGTCTCCATATCTCTCTCTCCTTCAGACGACGCTATCTTACGTTGCTGTGTACATCACCACATTGTGATATATTGCTCGCATTCTCATCCTGAACTTGCTTTGCTATTTCTCTCTCAATCTCCTCACCCTCGCCATCTAATATCTTCACCATGTCTCAACAATACTCCTACCACCAAGCACCCGCAGCACCGCATCGCCTACCCGCCAACCACGGCACCAGCAGCGCCTTCTCCCCCTCCGCCAACCCTGATGAAGATTGGACCCAGATCTCCGACCTCGCCGAGCGTCGCCGCATCCAAAACCGCATCGCCCAACGCAACTACCGTTCGTCCCCCCCATTTCTCATATCCTCTTTCCCACCATCCTAACAACCCCCCAGGCAAAAAGCTCAAGCGCCGCCTCGAAGACCTCGAACGCCGCGCCGGCTCCTCCTCCGCCTCCCCCCCACAATCCCACACCGAGCTGAAGCCCTCCAAACCCACCACCACAAACATGCACAAGACACCCTCCTCCTCGCGGAACCGCCCAACCAAGCTCTCCCCGCGCGCCACATACCAAAGTCCGCACCAATACACCCCCCCGTTGCAACCGGCCGACGACCTCTTCCCCCTCGACCGCGCCGCCTCCCACACCCCCCCTCTCTTCAGCTACGCCCCCTACCCCGCCCCGGACGAAACCTCCTTCTACCCCTCATACTCCCGCGCCGCCTACTCCAACGCCACATACGAGTACGCGGCGCCTCCGCGCCCCGCATTCGAGCCGAAGCGGAATGACGAGGAACTCAACGCCTTCGGGATGAGCTATGCTGCTATGGCGGGACTGGATATCCAGCACGCTTATGACGACCCGCTTGTGAGTCCACGCCTGCCTGATCTGCGGCTCGGCGCTTGAGACTGACGACTATATTCAGACGCCGCCGCTTGGAGAGGGATTTGAGTTTGAGGTTGTAGGCGAGGAGGAGAACTACGCCTTGTTTCAGACGGGGAGGGGGAGCTGGTCGCCGGAGCCGTTGATGTGAGACTTCTCTGCCGAGCGGACTTGCTGGCTGGCTGGTGGGTGTAACGCACTTTTTATGACAAACTGGAATGGGGACAAGGTGCATGGGATTTTTATTGACCTCTGGAGCGGTGTTTGGTAGATGGAAACGAGCGTGGGTTATGCAGCGGCTGGTACTGGGAGCATTTTGGGCAACAAACAAACTGTTGGGATAGGGATGGATACCCGCTCGGTGTTTCGGTGCCAAAATTGCCTGCTTTTTTATTATTCATGGAATATTCTGTCCTACTCTGCTTTTTGCTTGCTCCGTGTGTGTTTTTTGGGTGGTCTATTGCTCCTTGAGGGAGAGATGGGGCGAAGGGGATGTTTAGATTTATGAGGGGATGAATTAGAATACTGATGGCTACATTATACGATTTACCTTACCTCACTCAGTATGAAGTCGTGATATGTGCACATCGTGACTTCCTCAACAGTAACCAGACCCCCCGAGAAACATGATCAAACCGCATGCTTCGATCACTCTCCCCTTGAGTTTTCGTCAACACCGCCCAGTAAGCTGACATGTAAATTGCTATCGCACATGACAACAAATTATCCTCGGTTTCCCCGTTATGTCCAACGCCCGTTGTCGTTGTCAGCACTTCACATGCCAAGTCCACTCTAACACTCTAACGAGACCACCTCACAACTCTCACATAGCAATATCAGACCACGAATCATCTATTAGGTCTCTGTCCCCAGAATTAAGTTCATACTCAGTGGTAAGAATGAGCAACCAACCAAGAGCGTTGTATCAGCACCTTTCATAGCCCTCATATACTGTTCCATAAAGTCATCCTTCGAGCTGAGGCTTCCCATTCTCATATGTCCTACACCTGTTTACTCTCTTACGCTGTGTGGGCTCAATATCATACAGCTCACAGAACACCAACGCCTTCAAACTACCCAACCCAATAACCAACCACCCACCCACCTCAAATTGTAAGTTCTACCACACCACCAAACCCAACCCCTATATTACACCCGCCCCCCTCCGCCCAAACTCAGTCCAAACCATAGCACCGGAAGAGTGTTTGTTGCTATAAAGATATGGGGTACTGCTGCACCACCCTGTCACACCAGCTTATTGGAACCAATATATTCGAGTCCTGGCTTGGACTTTTGGCTGTGTGGAGGTTGGGTAGGTGGTGGTGGAAAGGGGGCGGCAACAAGGGGAGTGGTGACGGTAAGTGCGGCGGTGGAGGTAAGAGTTATGGTATCGGTGACGGGTTACTACTCGGTGACGATAACTTCGATCTACGGATTGCGCCTGATATATCTTAATATTCCATTCCGAGCCAAGCTAGCTGACAGCAGAGCACCAGCCAGATCTTGTCCCCTGCGAAGATACGCCATCTGGCTTATATGGGTAGAGAAACCCTGCCCACGACTACAAGAAGCACTCGATTTAACACCCAAACTCATATTCCTGCCATCAACCCAGGGCGGCTTTGCCTTTGACTTCCCCGTATGAAGTGCACCGCCCAAAATAATGCTCCCACAAAACAAAATCCCCCAGCTACCACCGCGCCAACATAATAAATGAGACGAAGATATGATGCAGAAACTGGAGGGCTGTACGGAAAACCCCCTGACACGAAGCCGAGGGCGTGCATTTCTGCCCCTGGGAACAACCAGCCAGCCCCTATACTCCGATTTCACAACCCCTCCAAACCCAACTCACCTCGTATTTCCAGCCCATACATCCCCCATCACCAAATCTACTACTAACCCTATTAACCCCTCTTCGACCTCACCTCCCTCCTCATCTGCCGCGCCGCGTAATCGATCCCGCAGTACTCACCCCCAATAACCGAGAGGGATGCGATTCCTTCGCCGAAGGACTCCACCGGTCCAACACCCACCTAACTAGAAGCGGTGTATTTTTGCGCTGCGCATCCACCGGCCCTCCTACGGTATGTATGTAGTTGAAATGGGTCGAGGGATTCGTGGCTTCAGCCTGGAGTCGGCCTAGAGTGCTCTTCGCAACGACGAAGGCGATCCATCGCCTGATAGACCCAGAGAACGCCTCATCTCGGAGCCTCGCACGCCATCCCTCCAACACCCAGCAGATCCCGATCTCCCCCTCCCCAGCGCTTTACAATTAGCCCCGCACCACAATTACAAAAAAAGGCATCCAGGCCATACCGACCCACCGTCGTAAATCTCGTTCCAAATCCAGACAATCCCGAGCCTCCATCACTACACTAGCGCATAGCTAAGCATTTATGTCATTCCCAGATCAGCGAGGGGCACTAGTTGATGTGGGTGAGCGTCATGTCAGACCTCAATTATGACTATGCGTTCATCGGTGGGAGTAGTCCCTAAGGTGTGGGGAGGGGGTGACGAGGTTATGGCGAAGGAAACAAGCCGAGGGAAATAGAAGATTTGGATAAGGGAGCGAACAGGTGCAATTATGACGCGTAGATATTGAGGGAACCCTTGTTTACTCTCAATATCGGATTTAATGGGATGGGTTGGGGTGGGGGTGACGAGGTTATGGCGAGGAAGACAAGCCGAGGGATATAGAAGATTTGGATAAGGGACCGAACAGGTGCATTTATGACGCGTAGATATTGAGAGACCCTTGTTTACTCTCAATGTCGGATTTAATGGAATGGGTTGGCGTGAGAATGGGGAGGGTATGACGAGGAAGTGTCAGGATAGAAACAAGCCGAGGGATATGGAAGATTTAGAGAGGGGACTAAGGGGGTTGAGATGTAGGGAGCCCTTCTTAATTCCTAGTGGCTGGTTTAATGCAATGAGTTATCTTCTTGGTGGAAATGTGAGAGATCACTTTTATACAATTTCACAGCATCACAGCATCACAGCATCACAATTCACACTCAAAACAACCATCACACAGTGAGTGATATATATTAACCCTTCTTTATTCTTACTGGTTGGTTTAATGCAATGAGTTATGTTATTGGTGGAAGTGTGGGGGATCACGTTTATACAATTTCACAGCATCACAGCATCACAATTCACACTCAAAACAACCATCACACAGTAAGTGATATATATTATCCCCTCCTCCCCTCCACCCAGAAACTCCCCTATATGGTGGAGATAATCTAAAGACTACCTAAAATCCCCTTCCAGTGCCATACCATACCATAAAGTACAGTAGGTATAGCACATCAAGAAAATCTAAACCCCCTTTCCTATCCCCTAATCGAGCACAGCTCAAGATGACCCAACCTTTGTCCTGCAACCACCAACTCAGTCAGTCAGTCAAAAAGGAAAAAGATATATAACCCCAGCCTCAGATCCAGCCAGGCTCTTTCCCTTCCAAACTCCATCCCAATGAGTGGTGATATTAACGCCAACCGAGAGTGCCCGACTCATTAATCCATATCCCCAAAGATGTCGTTTCGTTCATGCCTCATCATCATATAGATTTAGCAAGCCCCCGAAACGCCCCGATTAAAACACCCCAAAACACCGTCTCCCCCATTAAACACCCCATTGAACACCGATTCTTTTCCCAACCCACATTACTCCATCCCACCATCCATTACGCCATAGGCCACCAAAACTCCAAAAAGCCACACTTCGCAAAACCAAACTCATCGTCCACTCTACCAAAAATGGGAGGGACTGATGCGCAACCTGCAGCGTCTACTGCATATGGTGTTGATTCTGCGGGTGCAACCCCAACCCCGCCATCCCAACAACCGCACTCCCAATCATCGACTCCCCACCAAGCGCTCTAAGACGCACCTGCTGCCACATCCCCCAGAGACTGCCCTCCGGCGCCTCAACCGGCATCGGCATCGGAGCCTCCCCCCTCTGCGTGCGCCAGAAGTTCGCGCGCTCCGCCCACGACGCCCCGACGAGCCATCCCCAGCGCGAGATCATCTCGCGCGAGAACTCCCAGCTGAACTCGTTGAACGGCTCCCCGCCCCAGATGGTCAGGCGCTGGTGCTGGTCCGTGCTGTTCGTGAGGAGGAGGTAGTCGAATTCGAGCAGGAAGGCGGCGGAGATGTCTGGGCCGGCGCGGCAGAGGCGGTCGCGGAGCGAGGGCGAGGGAATCATGTCAACGCCGTAGTAGTGCGAGGTTGTCAGCTGCGTGGGGGTTGGGCGGAAGGGGCCGGGGAGGGCGTTGCCGATGGCGGCGAGGATTTGGAGGTGGCGGGGGCAGGGCTGGTTGGAGGCAGGGGAGGGGAAGGATGGGGCCTCTTGGACAAGTAGCGAGAAGATGTTGTTGATCGCGGCGCTGATCTTCATGCGGCTAGCGGGCATCATGGCGATGAGGCTGGTGCGGTGTTAGTGTGAGCTGGAGAGGGGAGGATGGCAGACTTACTTTGGTTGATCGGCCACGGGTCGGCTAGAGGATGCCTGCTGGTTCGAATGCGACAGCTGCGATGCAACTTGGGATGAGGTGGCCATCGACGACATACCGAAGGGCATATGGCTCATGGCCTGGAAGTTCGATGACTCCGATGCTACTGCGCTGAAGTCGAAGGCGGCTGAGTTGTCCTGGTGGCCACCTCTCGAACCCGCCGGATACCCAGCGGAGTATTGCATGTTCTGCATGTTGCGCGAGGGCGGCATGGTGCCTGCAAATGCCTGCATGGCGCTTGGCAGCATCGACGAGGTCATGGCGAGCTGGTTTGCAGGCAGAATATTGGGCGTCCCAAGCACCTCCATCATCGTGCCATCGCTGGTCATGGACTCCAAGATGCCCGGGGCAGAGGAGGCAGTGGACGGATTGTGGCGGCGCGACGACGACGACGGAACGGCCGGTAGAACGGCCGGTAGAACGGCCATGCCTTCGTTGGGGTGCCAGCCGGAGCCGTAGAGCTGTGCCTTGAGGATCTCGTTCTGAGCCCGAAGGTCATCGTTCTCCCTGCGAAGATGAAAGATTTCACTGCTCTGCTGAGTAACGGTGACGCTCTGGGTTTGCTCAAGCTTGGTCATCCTATCTTTGCGGCGTCGACCTGGATGTTGTTAGCTACTATGCAATTGATATGATTTAGAAAGGGAGATGGTCTCACGGAATTCTCGCTGGGCGACGCGGTTATACTAGAAAGAGTGCGTGAGTATTATGATCATACGATAACAAAAGGACAGAACATACCTCTCTCTTCTTGCGTAGCTTCTTCTCCTCTTCAGTCTCTTCGAGATCCGACCTCCCATCCTCGCCCACGCTGGGCTCCGGAGTTTCCTCCAAGAGTTCATCCACGTTCATCTCCGGATCAAAGTACGAGTCCGGATCAATGTCGGACTCCGACTTAACGCGCACGTTATTTCCTGGACGCGACGTCAAGCCGCCGGAGGAAGCACTCATACCACTCATATTGGCCACCGAAGTGTGCGTCTCCACCTTTGCGCCTTCCCAGATCTACGAAAGTCGTTCGATCAGTGACAGGCGCGCCTCAGTATCAATCAAAATAGCCAAGCAGTCAAGTATCTGTACGTCTTATCCAGTAAAGCCGGTATATAAAAAAAAGCGAAAGGAAGAAAGGCACGAGCAGTAATATATCACCACCAGCCTCGCTCCTTCCACAATAATTAACGTCTAAGGCAGGACAAGAAAACTCCAGACCCGTGTGCGCCCTCCCTCCCCATTTAAGGTTCAACGACCCTACCCAGCCCTCAAGCTACCACCGAGACCCAATCACAACCTCGGACAGGCATGACGGACATGGCATGTTCATGACGCTTCCCTCAGCCCACCCCATGGCGTGAGCGCTAGACGGCGTGACGTCCGTCCCCCTCGGCCTGGAGCGACGGCGCGGCGGCACGGGCGTGTGCGGTTCATCATTGGGCCGACTAGACGGGGGAGGCAGCAGTCGCACAGTGGGAGTCAGTGGCACGCGGACTGGGGGGGTGGTTGGACAGCAAGCGCGGGGGGAGGGGGCAGATGAGGTGAGCGTGGTGAGGCTGAGGCGGAAGCTCTTGATGCCGAGGGGATTTCGGCGTGGTCTGACTGGGACTGGGAGGGGGGGATTGGTGGGGTGGTGAGCCACACCTACTCTCCTTCCTACTTCTATCACCCCTTCTGGGTAGGGGAAGTGAGAGAGAGCGGAGCCACACTGTGACCTGGGGTGTTGAAACAACCTAAAATCAGCCCTTTTAGCCATGGGAGGGGGATAGAGTAAGCGGTAAGCGCAGGACCCATGCAGAAAGGCGGAGCAAGAGCAGCAGGGTCGTAGCAGCAGCGGCGGCGGGAGGGGGTTAAGTTTGCAGACAGGGGAGGAGTAGGCGGGTGAGATAAGTAATCGTGGGAATTCCCTGTTCTGGAATCGGCTTTTGGGAAAGGGAAGGGACACATGTGGCAGGTAGGAGGGCCTGGGCGCCACAGGAACATATGGAAGGAGCGAGTGGCGCTCTTGCTCACTGCTCCTTCCTTCCTGCGTCGTCGACGTCTTGTGTCCAATTTGAGAAGGAACGATGAGGTGAGTGCACCAGCCACATAGTGGCTTGCGTACACCCGCCGCCACGATCCTTCAAGCCACACCACACCACACCTCTTACGATCCATCTCCTTCCTCACCTCTTTCCTCACTTCACTCATTACCCTTCTACATATCAGTCCCCGAATTCGAAATATCTCTAATCGCCGACATCTCCAATTCCCGAATCCCCGAATCCCCGAATCCCCAATTCGCGACTCCCCCCCAAAACCCGAACTCCACACACAGTACAGTAATCCTCCTCGCTGACATCCCACCTCCCCTACCCGCCCCACCCACCAACCCCACATTCCGGCCAGAGCGTGTGGCGCAGCACCCACCCATCCCCCCAACACGAACCGCGCCCACAGCCGCCCTCGGCCACGCCCGCGCGCGCGTCTAGTATCCCTGTTCGCTGATGCTATCTAATCCAGATAGGGCGGTTCGGCCGTATCGGTGTCTGGTATCGTGGGGAGGGGGCGGGGAGGCCGAGGAGAGTGCATGGTGGGGAGAGGGGAGGGGAGACGAGGAGGTGAGGAGGAGGGGTTGTGGTAGGGTTGATAGATGACAGAGCTTGTGGCATGTGGATTACTGACTGTGCTGGTGCTTGCATAGGAAGTCGGAGGAGATATCTAGGTTAGCTGCGCACGTGTCATATTGTGACCAAGCGTGCGTGCTTGGATTAGTGATGGCTCGGATTATCATGCTTAGACAGCGAGTGCTAGTATGTAGCTTCCTATAGACTTTCATCCTCCCGCGTTTTACCCATCCAATGCCCTTCTCACCTACCTCGTTACTTCCCCTCCACCACTCCCTCCTCTTGACTTCACCAGTGCATCTCGCCTCCTCTAAGTCTCCCTATCCACGTCTCCCTAACTGACACCTACCACCCGTGACACTTAGCCGCCCAGAAACCTATCCACTGCACCGGAGCCCCCTCCGCCCAACCTCCCACATCCCACTCTCAATCCGAACCCGCAGTCCCCGCGCTTCCTGCATGCAGACCCCGCCTGCTGCTGCAGTCAGTCAGTGAATCAGTCAGTCGCTTAGTTAGTCACAAAGAGTCACAGGCAGACAGCATAAATTTCAGCCCTATAACTTGAATCTGCCTTACCATCCTCAATAAGTCTGCTGCATCCAAATCCTACATCCCCCCTAACCCACCCCTCCTCCTCCATCCCGGCCTCCCACCATCCATATCTTAGTTTGCTTCTAGTATGCCAACCACCCAGCATCGCCGGTATATATCCTCCTCTCCGCGAACAACTGACACATACGACCATAGACTCAAGAAACCTGGGCATCCCGTCCGCTCTGCCATACATAACCTTCAGATCAGTGGATTAGTAGTTGGGTGGGTGACCACCAG
>KV458815.1:204200-225856 GCA_001662605.1 Pseudogymnoascus sp. 05NY08
TAGGCATTCTAATCCAACACCAATACCACTTCTTATACCCTCGCATCCCACAAACTAACACATACGACCATAGACTCAAGAAACCTGGGCATCCCGTCCGCTCTGCCATACATAACCTTCAGATCGGTGGATTAGTAGTTGGGTGGGTGACCACCAGCGAATACCCACTGTTGTATGTCCCCTTTCCTCTCTTTTTTTTTGCCCTTTTAGGCATTCTAATCCAACACCAACGACACTTCTTATACTCTGCCATGCCACGAACTGACACATACGACCATAGACTCAAGAGAATTGGGCATCCCGTCCGCTCTGCCATACACAAGCTTGCGTATCCTCTGGCTAATAGTCTCAATCGTGCCAATAGGCATAGCGTGGAATCGCGGCCCCTTGCCGCCTGAAGGGTGAGGCGAGGGGTGAGCAGGGTGAGCCGGGTGAGCCGGGGGGTGAGCAGGGTGAGTGGGGTGAGCGGGGTGAGTGAGGCGAAGCAACATTTTCGTGTCAGTTTGGCGTCAATTTCGCGTCATTTTCGTATCAACACCGAAGTTTGGCCGTCTGAGCTTACGTACCATATTAAGGGCGCCTTTGCTCCTATTTTTGGGATCATTCAGAATATAGAGGTTTACGTGATTTAGCGACGGAACCAAACCTCTAAAACCAAACAAACGATATTCAAACTTCTCAGTCCTTCCAGCTCCTTGCAACCATTGCAACCCCATTTATGGTTAATAGTCTAACCGGTCAAGCAGCTGAAATGATATACTATTGGCCATTATATTCCGCGAAGTAGTGAGCGTTCGTAGTTGCGAAGCTTCAGCGGGCATGTTAAGTAAACTTGGCTGCCTGTCCAACGGTACTGTGACATGTACGGTACAGTAGGAGTTACGGCAGGCGAAAGAGCAATGTGCAGTAAAAGGCACTGCACTGTGATATATAGAGTACCGTACCGCTAACAGCACCGAAACCATTGCTGTACTGTAATAAGTTAGGTACTGTAGAAGTTACGCCACCGAGAGAGATACAGTACCTTAAAAAACACCATACTGTGATATTCACAGTACTGTATTCGACCAAAGGATTAAGTTAATGGCAGATGTAAGCGGTGACTACAACGAAGCTCACGTGATCATCGGAGATCAGAGAAGGAACCAGATCCCCAAACCTATGGCCTTCAAGCTACTCACCAACTCCTTTTACTCGCCAATCTTGATCTCATTATGGCCTTTGTCCTCCTCCCTCGGGCACGAATCTTTACTCGATCACAGCGCAACAGCGAGATTAATCACCATTAGCTCCCATGGAACGCCAATCGTCCGTCCAGTTGAGATATGTCATGCTCGATCCTGAGATTAGCCAGGCTTTCGAAACGGCGTGGGTGGGTAGGGCCCGAAGATAAGGCGAGGGGGGGTAGATGGTGAGTGTTTGGTGGTTCAAAGTGGGGAGGTCTGAGAGGAGCACAGCCGCGTATACTTCAACGAGCGACCTCGCAACCGGAAGATCTACTTAAGGGAGTTGCTATAGTAAGTAAATCAAGATGAGATTTTCTAGTATTATCATTGTGATCATATTATTTTTCTGTCCTATTCAGCTTGTGGCGTGGGAAAGCCGCAAAACCACGCCAGACAGTGTCCCACGTCTTCAAACGGGACGCGTCGGCGGACCAGAATGCAAGAAATAAAACAAAAAACTCCAAAAGCAAGGAAATAAATGAGATCTGCAGTCCAGCAGTGCCTTTGCATGATGAATGCACCAGTTCGAAGAGCCATCTTCGCAGTTGACCTCACGATCGAACGTCCAAGTGGCGTTTGGTGTATGTCATCACTGATAAGTAAGCCGTCTCGTCCAAAGATCCTCGTAGCATGATGCATGAGTATGCATTATGATATGAGATCTCTAGGCGAGACAACATAACTATCAATGTTGACCTTGCACCAAAAGCCACTTGAACGCTTGGTCAGGAGGTCACCTGCAACATCGCACCACGGGATGGATTACATTACCTGCATGCTGCCAACTACTCCCTGTTAGGCCATAACCCAAGCTCGTCCATTATAAGCCGAGCACGCGTTGTCGTACCGCCGGAATCAAGGTATACAGCGCCTAGAAGAGCCTCGAAAGTAGCCGTAAGCGTGTTAGCAGCGACGACGCCAGGTTGCGATGGATTCCGGTTGACGATCGTCTCGAGGTTGTTCAGCCGCCCGACTCGATCTAGATTCGCGTTTGAACCGATGTATGAGAGTGTACCTTGCATATCTCCTGTGTCTGCGCCTTAGCCTGCGACAGAAATCCAAATGGTAGTAAGAAGTATCTGATCACTTACCACGTTGCGAGTCTACTGCTCGCAGATCCTCAAGCACTACGAGCTTGAGGACCGCGTCGCCGATCATGGCGAGTCGCTTGTTGCCCTCTGGATAACGAAACGCCATGTTTGACCCGGCGGCCTGTAGGGCCTCCCACAGCAGCTCCTTGTCGATGAAGGAGTAATCGATAACGTCTTCGGCAGCCGTGACCATTCTATTTTGGCGATTGCCGTCCATTGCGGAGCTACCTCGCTCGCTCGTGGATACGGAATGGGTGTGATTTGAGGATAGGAGACGATGGGGCCTAATGATGCTGGAATAAATAACTCGAGGTCCACCTGACGGCGAGAATTGCATTTCTTATAGCTTTTCCCCCACCTCGACGTATTTCCTGCTGATATCTAGTGTTTCACTCTCGGTATTGTCCTGCAATCTCTATTCGTCTACCGTGCATGCAGGCTGCTGTTGCCCGCGCGAGGATAGGGAGCCGTAACGCAGCTTCAAGCACCGGGAATCATACCACTCTTGGCATTTTCAACCGACGGTAGAGTAGCGGTGAGCTGTAGATCAGAAAATTGTCATTGATATACGTGGGATTTATGTGGGATGTCGTGTAGAATCAGGTTGGAGCCATCCAATAATCTTGGTAACATAAAAATGCGTTCCAAAGCAGCCTCTTACCCATCTCGATATCTTTACTAGTCAACATGAGAAGTGGATCACCAACCTGATCTCGATTTCTGACCATTTGAGTGCGGTGCAGATTATGGAGCAAACACTAATTGTGGAGCAGGAGATACATGACTGGACTGAAAGTTGCCACGGAGCGAAGTGCGGCCTGGTATCTGCTTGTCAGCGTGATCGGTACATAGTATGGGGCCCATGAGAAATAACGGAACGGGCCGCCTACATGGGCTAGCTTGTGTTTGCTAGCGATGCCACTTCATAGGTCCTTGTATGCATAGCTTCGATGGGCTATTACATATTCGAAGTGTGCATATTTAGAAGTCACTGGAGATTATGATCTTAATTTAGCGTTCAACTGTCACCAAGTGCATTTTCAAGCGTTGCGCGGAGGGAGTTATTCGTGGATATGCGGATTACAGCGTACCCTAATAAGTGCCGCCCCATAGCAGACGGCGCGAACGACGGAATTACCATGGCCCCAGAGCCCTGTTCGACCCTTTTCCATTGTATCCCGCCGTCTGAGACAAGATGATTCGGTCCTTTGTCGCAATCTCCACTTTCCTTGCCCAAGCAGGAGAAAGCTTGTTGACGTAGTGTTTCCACAGCTTTGGCATGAATCTTACATCCTGCGTGCAATATATCGCTATCTCCTCCGCTAGTGGCCTCACGTTAAACACCTCGTATGAGCCGCCTAATTCCGGGGCGAATAGGCGCTTGCCTTTACCCTTCCCTTCTATCCACTGACGTTTCTCAGATGCTGTCATAGTTATGTCCTTCTCGATGCATTTCGATAGCCCATTAACATATTTTCTGTTGTACGTCCGAGTTGCGAGTTGCATGAGCTGAATATCCTGAACACACACTAAATTGACGCCGAAGTGGCTGAATAGCGCATCCGAGTCATTCCGTACATCAAAGAAGACTTTGGGGATAGTCGCGGATTCCAAAACATCCTTAAGCGTCTGTCCTGCCTCCCCCGCTGTGGTGAAGGCATCATCTTTGAGCACGTGGACGTCGACCAGATAAGTCTTGTTAAGCGGTAGGACGAGAATTTGCAGAATCGAGATGGAGCCAAATCTGCATAGATTTACCCCTTCAATATCGATATAGATAGACGGAGGGCTTGCCGGAAGATCAAGCAGAGAGTCGACGAGATGGGCAACAGCCTCAGGGCTATCGACCAGGTATCCGCATCCTACTTCCTGGAGGCTGCTGACCTGGAGACGCCTAACAAGGTCTGTCACATCATTCGCAGCTGACTTCAAATTTTCAACTGAGTCTATAAATTGTTTGTCAGATAGAGCTCAAAGAGAGGCTTCAATTACTTATACGAATCATCCTTACCAAGGTTGATAGACTTAAGTGCAACCGGCTCTGTATCAGTGACAGCGATTATCACTCCGACTGCTGCTGCTGCTTGTACTAATGGACTGCTCATTGCTGCGGTAATTGTTAGATCAGAATATTTTTAATAAAGACTACGAGGTCAATTCCAATGTGGGGTAAGGCAACCTTTTGAAGAGTATCCAACATTGAGCAATTCATTGGCATTCATGCATACGGAAGCAATTACATTTCGGGCCGAAAACTCTGGCGTTAGGTCTCACTATTGCGGCATTTGTTCGAGCAGCAGCTCGACCGGTGAATGGATTCTCCTCTGGTGGGGTAGGATTCAGCGTATTGATTTATATCACATTTTTGAATATTACGTATACGAATTTTGTGGTTCACAGACATGCATATCTTCTTCTGCTTGGTCTCACTATTGCGGCATTTGTCTGACGGGCACCTCGACCGGTGAAAGAACTCTGTTTTACACAAGTGCCTTCACGCTACTATTGGTCTTGTATTACATTTCCCGGATCATCAATTCCTATAATGGGCAATGCTGTTCTGGTGTTTGATGGGGAGACTTTGAGCCAAAATGAGACCTGCATGTGATAGCAAAAATTCATCATACATTGTAAACTGTCACACCTGGATATCGTCGAAGATCATATTCGCGAATGAGATCCGCTGTTTATCAGACATGCATAGCCGTATACTCTTTTAACCAATGTTTCACGCAACTGTGATACAAAATCAATATTTCAATATTCTTCGAATCTGTAGAGGGTATCTTGTATAGTATTCAAGTAATACTTTAGTAAAGGAAGGCGCCATGCATCTTCTCAGCTGTAATCGAAACTGTGATAATGTCGCACTCCACTGCTGAAAAGCGTCGTGTCTTTCTTGCATATCGCAGCTTGTTTTCAGGCGAAAATGCCAATCTTCGACAGGCCAAGAAGATCCGGAAGCTAGTAAAAAAACATTCAAGTTCGTTTGAAGCACTCATTAAGGATTTTGGACCTTGCAAGACTGTGGATATACTCAAGGCACTCCTAGAAGTTCGTGTTTTTGAATCAGATATTCAAGCAAAGATTGCGTTCCCAGAGCTCTTTCAAACTACGCCATCTCGAAGTGTGCAGAGGGCCGCATTCGAAAATGAGGCGGCACGTTCTGAAGCAGAGGCTCTGGAAGAACTGGTATCAGGAGGCAGAATAAACGAGTATGACGAAGATGCGGGTGTAGAAGAGTGTATGTTACTACCGCTGAAACTATCTAGCTGTACTAATTGCCTACAGTGCCTAAACAGACGCTACTTAACTCAATGGTGCTCAAAATTCCTGTACAAGTGGAATCAAAAGTGCCTTCACTACGTCCGGCGTCAATTCCATACAACGTACAGCATCTCATTCTGGCAACGACCCAACGTCTGTTGGAAGAGTGTTGCTTCGACTTTGCAGTCAAATGGGCTCCTACTATAGTCGAAAGCAAAGGGTGGGACTGCGCCGAGGCAGTGGAGTTGACATTATGGACAAAGACATTAGCTAAGCTTTGTGATAAGCTTCCAGCAGATGCGATTTTTAACGACTCTGGGATTTCCCTCAGTATAGTCTTCTCCTCCACAGACTCAATTCGCCATTCCGCCGTCCATCGACTGTTAACAAGTGCACATGGTATTCAGAAAATGGTACAGTGTGCAATCCGACTTGCAGTGACGCTAGGTGATAATACTCGAGCCGCAATTTTGGAACTCGTGGAAGCGGGTCTTGACCGTCGTATCAAGGACATGAAACTTAATAAGAACTTCCTAGAAAATAGGTTGGATAGCCAACTTCAAATGATCCGCGAGCAGCGCGAGGAGCTTGATAGAAAAGAAACGGAGGCGATTTCCACAATGTTTAGGGAGGATATGGAGAATAAGGCGCTGACAGGTTCTATCCTAGATACTTCGGTCAGAGAAGCCCTTAATTCGCACACCCAGTGTGGATCTGGGCTAGAAACGGGAAATATGGCCCTTTCAATGCCTGACAAGAACAGCGACGATTCCACAGAACATGCTGGAGAGAGTTCCGAAGGAGTGGATTCAGATGATGAGGTGATTATTTTTGATATTTGACATACTTGATGATATTAGCTATAAATGAAAGGGTATTTTTTTTTGTCGCAGCTCATTCTTGTACTTCTGTGATTGTAATTATAGTTGAGTCCGAACGGGAGAGTGGCATTTCTTTGTTGGCTACGAAAAGCCCGATTGGTCAAGTAACCGCTAGACTGCTACCGTGTGACGCGGAATTTGCCGGTCGCGTGTCAAGCGTCATAACAACACAACCAGCCAACACAACCAGCCAAGTTCTTCAGATGGAGTCTTTCCGAGCACACAAAGTATATACATTATCGCCTCGTTTTCATGTCTGCAAGAGATGGAATGAGAGGCGTGTCATCGTCGCCTAAAGTCACGCCCCCTAGGAGTCTGATCGAGCTGCCACCCTCCCCTCCAAGCACAGGGAGGAGCCTTCATGCACCCTCCCGCACCCGTCTCGCGGAATCTGTACGACTGATTCAGACCAAACCGATTGAAGGCGGACGCATTGAACTGTCCCCTGGTGATTTCTCTACAACATTGGAACGTCTTCGGGAGTCTCATCCAGATACCTGGGGCTGGGTGCAGGATAAAGCAAGGTAGGCACAGAGGCACTGTGATACCGACATATGCTGACTAGCTTAGACTTGATCTAATCGACGACGAGTGCCTTTTGCAACGAATGCCTACGCCTATTCATGAATACCTCGCGGAAAAGCTTGGCGATGCTTTCAAGGAGGGCATCAAGTCTATGAAAAGTGATTGCAAGCCTGCCACGAAACGCTTAATTGAAGATATTGCCGCCCTGGGCTCTGCCAACGTCAGGTTCACAAAGACATGGTACCGCAGTCCCGACCAACAATTCAAGGTCAAGCCCCTTTACTTCCCAGGGCTTGTTTATGAGTTCGCATATTCTCAGTCAATGGCTGGACTTGCGAGAGCGGCAAAGGACTATATCAAAGAGTCTTACGGGCAGGTCCAGAAAGTTGTTGGGATAAAGGTTGATAGCGCCTCATTCTGCGTTAGCCTGACCCTATGGCGTCCGAGCTTCGAGGTGAAGGATGGTCTTATTTTGGTGGGCTACGAAACGTCTATCGACGGTGACCAAATTCGTGACGCACAAGGCAACGCACTACCAGGCTCTCTGAAACTCCAGCTCCGCGACCTCGGTCCGCAAACCGATCTTGATCGACTCTACGCCGGAGCGGAGTTGGATAAAACAGTGGAAATCACATATGAAGATATTGTGGGCTTCATCCGTGAAGCCGAGAGCGTGCAAGAGACCGTCAGAGACATCCCTGCACCCCCGACAAATATGAGGAAACGACCTCGATCCCTATCATCGGTGGATAGCATTGCTTCTGAAGATGAACGTAGGTATAAGCGCATGGAGAAAAGGACGGACGAGGATTCATTTGCCAAGGATGATGAATATAGAATCTAGTAACATTCCCAGAAACTATTTTTTGGCGTCATCACAGGCTCTGCGGTAGAGCAGCTTTCAGCCACCGGACAAGCCACAACATTTAGATGGCCGAGTGGAGTTGGAAACCTTCACAGTGCCTGCTTTACAAGGGAGGTGTGCGAAGAAGCCGGTTCCAAGGTTACTGTACGTAACTGGGTGCGATTAATGCGACGCTTGTACTCCGGTGGCCAAGGGACTTTCCTATTTGTATACCAAGTACTAGACACAAAATCCCCTCTCAAAATGACAGTTTCTTTCATAGCGCATGCCCATAAATGGACTACTGTAACTTTCTCCGACTCAACCGCATAATAACTCCAATCTGCCGTACGTGCTGACGACAGGTCACTTCCCACTCCTCCCTACGCGCAGCCCATTCCATATCAAACTCGCGCACGATCTGGCCTACCGTTTTCGTGAGCACCATCATCGCAACATGTTTACCTGCGCATGTTAGATCCATCAACGAGAGACACAAATAGAAAGGGGGACTAGACGTACCAACACACCCCCTTGTGCCCTGCCCAAACTACGTAGCATAAGTGACGGCACAACCGCATAGAGAGCAGAGGGAGGTACTCACAGCCAACATACTCCGATCCATCACCCTGACCTGCTTTTCATCTGCATCCAGCCATCGCTCTGGACGGTAAGATTCAGCGTCATCCCCAAATACCTGCTTATCCCGTTGCGTCGCCCACCCACTAATCCCAACTACTGTGCCTTCAGGTATGAAATAGCCGCTTAGTATAGCCCCGCCTTTGGGCACGACTCGGTCGAAGGGCGTGCCGACGATGGGGTACATGCGTAGCGCCTCTTTGATGCAGGCTTGTCTGCTCGGCGTTAGTTGCGGATGAGGCTGCGGGCTATGAGATCTGCAAATGGAGGAGCTTACAGGTAGGGTAGTTTCTGACCTTCGGTAAACGACAGGGTTTCAGAGAGCAGACCTTTGGCATCCGCGTCTTGGAGCTCTTTCACGAGTTTCGCATAGGTGTAGGGCGTCTTAACGAGGTAGTAGAAGCAGGCGCGGAGACTAGCGGAGTTGGTATTCACAGCGCCGACGCTGTCGCTGCAGGTTAGCTCCTGAAGTGAGGTGCATGCCACTGTAGCTACTTACAAAAAAATGAGTATGTTGTTGATGAGCTCCCGGTCTGTCATAGTCTGGGGGTTCTTGAGCTGCTTCTGCCGCAGGTACTCAAGGAAATCGCCGCGCAGGTCTGTCGACTTCTCGTCGTACTTGTCTATAGCTACACGCGCAGCCTATACCATTTAGTAGTCGACACATATAGTTCCAAGGGAGGCTTCATACTTCCGTAATCAACCTCATCGGGTTCGCGTTTGAGATGCTGTCCAAGAACTGGACTACATATGGATTTCCGAGGAGGTATTTGTGGAGGTATGGGTACTGCCCGACGAATGTCCCGTAACTCATAAAGGACCAAGATGATTCGATTACGCCGTTAATGTCCTTCGCTTGTTCCATGAAGCCGAAGAGCTCCTGAAACGAAAGGAGACCAGTAAGATCAAACGAATACCTAGGGCAAAGAACTCAGCGATTATTTGACATTAGACAACTGGGATGCTGACCAGCTACACCACGACCCAAAGTCAATAGCCAAGCCGGCGCGTTTGTCCATCTCAGCCACGAAAAGGGGCATGCATTTATCGAACAGTGGCTCTAGCTGCAGCATCGATGATAGCGAGTATTTATACGCAACGGCCGACTTCAGGGCCTTGTGGAGGACAGGGTCCCGGGTGGTGAACATACTCTCCACCGATTTGCCATCAATCATGAACGTGAACGGCGCCAAATCACTGGACTGCGCCTTGTCAGAACTCCACTATACATAGACAGCTACTCGGGGAACCCACCTTCAGATACGAGTGCCCCGACAGATAGATCTCCGGAATCATCGACGCGTCCCCGATAGACACGCTATTCGGCCCCGTCCTGACGATCGGCCCATACCTCTTGTGGATATTCTGGTAGACCACATGCCCATCCCCCTTGATATGGACCCAAACCTTCCACAGAAGCGTGAAACGCGCCAGCACGGGGCCGGGAAGCTCGCGCAACCCGGGCCGGAAATAAGAGACCACGAAGCTGGAGAGAAAGGAGGTGATGAGGAACACGGAGGCAACGAGAGCGAGTTGGCCGGCTGTGGCGCTGTGGTTCTCTTGGATAGTAAACATCATTGTGATAAACAGAAGCTGGGGACATAAATTGAGATTCTAAAAGCAAAGAGCGGAACACTTATATATCCCCAACCAGCAGCAACGCCCTACCTCACGACCAGAACTGTAACCTCATATGACAGACAAACCCATATTCTGGGATAGTACGATAAATCGCATCCGCAGGAAGAGGGAGATGGGTTCATTCAGCCCGACGTCCCATCTCATTGAACATTTGAAGCTTGGTGTCCAGCACCAGTGGATTAAATTGTGGGTCCGAACATCCATTTATCCATCATGGCAACCCAGGTGCCACCCGATGGTCTCGATGGTGGTCACCACCCGATGGTCTCAATGGTCCCTCACCAGTTATCCACTGACATACTATTGAAATCAATTCCTTCATTGGACAGTGCCTTCCTGTAAGTCCCGTATTTCTTAGTTTCTGCTCTGGACCACGAAGATGCTCTAGCGATCTTCGCGGACGTCTTTTCAGATGAAAATGCCAAAGGACCCATGATAGAGCATGCCTCAAAGATTTTTCGTTTTATGTCCTCTAGCGTTAGCAATATTAGACGCTCCGTCACACGGGCGCCGCAAGATCCGCGATCGAAGCAGTACTTGCGATGATACTCAGAAGGGCGATTCAGTAATGCTCCTGATGAGATATTCGTTTTACAGGCGTTGTGCAACCCGTACGAAAAGTTTTATTTGGTGTCCGCACCTTTAGCCAATTTCGGACTAAGAATGATGAGTGAGCAAGATTACAAACCTTCAAAACGGAAGATATTGCACCAAAATTAAAAAAGCAGAGATAAAGCTCAGACAGTCGCATAATGTTTCAGTTCGTGTAAATGAGCTCGAAGGCTAATATGCTAAGAAACATTGTGTATGTTGGCGGCGTATCGACCAGGGCCGCCTCGAAAGAATGCTGCGAGGTCGCTGAATTCGAGAGTTTCGCCGATGTTGACGTTGAGTTTTCGCGATAGTTGGGTAAGGGTGATGATTGAGGTAAATAGAACGTAAAGGCCGCAGAGGATAGGGTAGTCATGTTGACCGTAACGTTGGGAAGGAGAAACCAGGAAGATAAAGAGGGGTGATCAATATAAAGAGAAGTTCGACTTACATTACGTTGAAGCTGGTTGGAGCCGTGAATTATGAAATTCGTACGTGAAGGTTCACAGCTTGTGCTTTCGGCCAACCCGGACGGATAATTGTTCTGCCGCCAAAGCGGAAGAAGGGTCATGTATTGCACGCATAGTCAGACATGCTCGCTATGGAAATACAGCTCTTCGGAGCCAGACAATGCATGTTTGACCGTCCAAAACAAATCAATTCCCTTCAGTTTTCTTGAGAGCTTCGCGCCTGAGTATGACAAACGGGCGTAGCTTTATTTCATTGAAAATGTCTCATGTTAAGTCTCAGTCTTCTCTGTATCGTCCAGGAAGGAAACTAGAGCCATAATGCTAATAGCTGCTTCAATACGCCCCGGAACTTTTTCAATATCGAACTGTTTTGAAGAGACAAGACTTAAGAAGGGAAGGCTGTCTGTTGGACTATCTGATTGAAGATAATCCAGGTACTCCTTGTTGATAGTAGTATGTGTGAATGTAAGGCTCGTCTGATGCGCCGAGATGAGGAATACGCTGCGCACAGTTAGCTATAGTATTCAACATACCAAATCAGATTACAACAGGTAGTAAGACTCACTGACGATCGTTGCAACTTAAGTCGTCGGGATCATCATCGGCATTTAGCCGCTGGAAGATAGAGCCAAAGACTTCACAAGCTAGCTGGGCCCGCACACTAGTAGATATCTGGGCAACATCTTCTTCTTCGTTCCATGACCTGTATAGAGCTTTAGCTTCGAACATAGCTAAATTGTGACCTTGCGAAACCCAACCCCTATCTAGTTTGCTCTTTTTTCTCCGAATGAAGGATCCGTCATCTTGACAGACACTTTGGAGCCACTGGGATTCAATAATATACGTTGTTGGAGCTGGGGTAAACTCTATTCGGGAGTCTGCATTCTTCTGCTCGGAACAGATATCTAATACTGCTGAAATGAACTCGGCTGCCATGCCAGCGGTGACCACTTCATGCTTTGTGCGAAGCACATGCTCGGGCCGTTCGACAGGGTCACTCTCGGATAGGGAGAATGAAGATGGCTGCGAGGAGTCCAATTGCTGCGATCCGACAGGTGACGATAATCCCAGTCCTTCCCCTGACACGTAGCCTGACATATCTGGGGGAGAGACCACTCTGCTAGGTCGGACCTGGGGCTCCCCAGGAGGTAACCGAACGATATCAGCCAGCCGGATGTAGAAGGCCCCAAAGTGATTGCCCTTTGCCCGCAGTTGCTGATGCGAGCATAGCCTCAAGTCTTTCGGAGTCACTGCGATAAGACTCTGATACACTTCATCTGTATGCTTAAGCCGACGCCTAGCAAGCTCGACATATGGTTCTAGAACTGGGAGATGATGCAGCGACTGGGACATAATAACCCGACAGGCCTGGAGATGCGAAGTATTCCATCGGCTACCACTTGCTTTTCTATTTCCTTCACTTAGAGTATGAATGGTTTGGCGCTTGTTATCTGGAAACCTCTCGTTAAACTCTATAGCACTGGAAGGATACTGTAGGCATGATTTTGATGCGTAATATGCCATGTTGTAATTTTGAATTCGAGTTGTTTACTGAACTTCGATGCCAGGACAGAACTATATCCAGCCCAACCTTATCGCTGCGTCTGTATCCGGCCCAACCTTATCAGCACGTGCATCTGTCGCTGGCGGAGCCTTGGGGGTTTATGTCATGTGACCGATTCTACTATATCGTAATCACAGTGTTTGAATCGCAATGTTTGGATCACAGTGTTTGGTACACATCGCAAACAACATCAATATCCTCGCCGACGTCAAACACCATAAACGCCCTGAAATGATGGCTAAGGCCATACGGGAGAGTCGCACCTTAGAACCAAAATCTCTCCACCATTTGCTAGTTACACACCCTTCTACGCGCCTCTTTGTCCGCCCCGAGTCCTGGACGGCTGAGCACCTGGTCTTCCTCGACTGCCCGCGTCCACAAGCTATCACGACGCCTACAGAGGCTATAAGCAACCGTTTTCGTCGTTATCCACCAGTAAAGGATCAAATTCTACATGAATTTGACACGCTCGATTGCGTGAGGGTAAAGTCCATTCGAGACGAATCCATCCGACGTCTCTTCTCTCTCCTGGTTCCCACGGGCAACCAGCTTCTCAGGTTTAGCAGGTATGGAATGTCATACACGAGCGAGTCCTCTAAACTAAGCATGCTCCATAGTCCAAAACTTCCTCTGCTTTACGACAGCAAACGTGTTGCTACCATCTCCTGTCCCCTCCTTGTTTGTGCGAAAGAAACATCCAGACCAATGTTCGCCTTCATCGACAACACTTGGATATCGCGTAAACGCCGCAAAGAATTCGCACGCCGACAGCCGCTGAACGTAGCATATAAATCAGCTCAAAAGATGAACGAGTTGCCTTTCGATCCTTACAACGCTAGCATTCTAATTGCGATGGCTCAAAGTGCCCGCTTGTCGATACCAGACGGAGATATTCAGGTAGACAGTCTTGCTTCCTTCTAGTTGTCGAGGCTCTAACCCTCCCAGGCATTCTTATTTTCTCCGACGATGGACAGAAAATCCATCATACAATACTCTGCAACAATCACGTCCTCATATTTACAGAAATTTGACGAGCCATACAAATCACACACATCCCCGCTCATTATAACAGAGAAATACCTGTCTTTGAATGAGCCGGCATTGATCATTGACGCTTTACACAATATTGAGCAGCTTGCGCGCCTGCCAAAGAACCTCACATCACCGCTGAAGCGCAAAGCAATGTCTGACATCACTAATTCTGCTGATATATCTGTGGCTGAACGCGAAACTGCGAGAAAGCGGGTACATATTGGGTGAGGTTTGACGTGCCTCGCGTGCAAGTTTTTAATCGGCAAGGTGATTAAATTATTCCTGGACGATGTCTCGACCGAATTCTTCGCAACCCATGCCCCGAGCCGCCCCGCTACAAGGGACGCACGACGACGTTGCCCAACGGCGTCTCGAGAAGTCCATATGGTTGACGAGTTGGGCTGGCCACCAGGTCTGTCAACAGACTGGTTGGAACTGTCATGATAATTGTCGAATTCTGAAGCTGAAGTGTATCGCTTTAGTTTAGAATTCCGAGATTTTGATGGGTTATTTTATCTAAGAGTAGATAGAAATCTAAAGTCACGATATATATTTTGTCATATAGCCTAGTAGATTGGAGGATATTTTGGGCTAGATGGCCTATATAGTTCTTCACCGCATGTAAGAGCATGTAAATACGATCCGTACTATTCTAGAAGCCCCAATTAATTGGCTTGAGGCTTCTCAGGATAGAATCTTGCAATCTCCCGTCTCTCTGCTTTACCTCTCACAAGTTCGTCGTATTTCTTCGAGCCGAATGTTTTCTTGTATTCCTCATCTGTGTAGCTGATCTACAGAAGTTCAGTTGAAAATTACTGAAGAACACGAAGGAAGGTTGCTTACGCGTTGAGGTCTGTCGGCTGGGTTGAATTGAAACCGCTCTTCTAGCAGTTTAAGGATGGACGCTGGTAATGGTGTAAGGACACTATTCTGTCAGCTACGACCAAGGGCCTTTGTATCTTTCATTGCTTACAGCGCTTCCCCACTCCATCTGAAAAATGAGGTAGTGTAGTCCTTACTTTCCACGGGACCATTATCAACAAGTAGGTTACACCGTACACCGTCCGTAAATTCACCCTCTAATGTTATGCGGTCGCCGAGAGCCCCATTGAAGTCTCGACCCCAAACCTCCTGACAGGCTCTGTTGGCTAGTTGCGTAGCTTTCTCATTATCCGGACCAGGCACCTTATGCGATTTGCATGTAATTAGAATACGGTGTGCCATGGTTGTTATCCCAATTGAATAGATGAGTATGTCAAAGATAGTTCGCATTTGAAGGGCAGAAGTGGCTTTAAATACTTGAAAGTCCCGGAAGCCTATTTTGTCCTAGTCTACCTGCCATGTGTGCATATCCTTTTCCAATCACCGCCGACCATATTCCCACCTCCCATATCACTATATCACTGAGATTCCGGGGTGCCCAATGAGCAGTCTCCACACTTGCTGTCATTTACGTAGTTCTCATCCGCAGTTTTGTTCGGACAGTTGTCGCCTAGTTCGCTGTCGCTACAGTAGTCCCAACCACCTGGTATAATGCACCCGCAAACGGTATAAGACGTATACGAATGTGTGCACATCTTTGCTAATCCTGTTAGTTAAAGCAAATAGTATTTCGTTTGAGCACTTGCCGTTGCAGTTCCGATGACTTATACGGACAGCAGAAGCGGTGCGTAAAAGTAAGTTGTTGAGTAAGCTGTCGAGACTGAAGGATATATCACTAGCTCTGCTGTTGCGCGAGACAGTATGCTTGCTTTGATCGAGAACCAAGGGAGAGGGATGCAGTTTCGATTGTTGGCGGAGAAGCACTGATCCTTTCATGGGGAACCGCCTTATATATAATCCAGTGGGGATTTATCACCACCTCTCCAAAAATGGGATGGACAGGTAGCCTTGTTGCTTCGTATGAGCCGTGAGTGCATTTTGACCAAGGTAATGAATGCAACTAAATTTCGGCCGAACTTCAGAACTCTCCTGCTCACCGACGGCATATACTGTTGCTGAGCCGATTACATAGTATGCATATTTTAATCCTGTGAGCAGCACAGTCTTGGTCAGTTCCACTTCAATACGTATCTAAATTGCACCACAGCATCGCTACTCGTATCACGTATGACGCTAAGCCACGGTCCAGAACATGACTCTTCCTTCGCAAACACGCCTGATTCGCTTCTCTCATGCGACGCATTGATGCGGGGTATGCAGTGATGTATCACTGACTCGGTGGGAGGTGGGCGAATGAGCTCAAACAATAGATCAGGCAACAGAACATGAAAGGTTATGTGCAAGGGTTAACAAGGGTGCCTCCGAACCCGTTGCCTGAGGTGTCGTCCTGTTTCCTCTATAGCAGATGAAATTCGATGAGAACGAGTACGGCTATGGTCCTGGGCTGTCGGTGGTGGGAGGAACGGTGCTGGGGGGTAATTATTAATTATACCTAATATCAGTGGCAGGAAGCTGCGGTGACAGTTTCCGGCGACAAGAAAAGTCGAACGGCGGCAACACCGCAACGACGGTAAGTTGCGTTGGTGTTGTCACCGAACGCAAGAGGAGCTACTTCCGTGGATTAGCCGAGTCTAACCCCAACACTCATCCAAGTCCGTCTTAACCAGCGTCCATCGCATCGAGTCTGCCTCTGGATGAAGGCAAGCTCTCGGATGGCAGTGAAATGGCAGTGTACTGACTTCTGCAATCACCCATGATCGTCAGTAATTCACTGGTACAACCGCTTCAAAACCTTCACTTAATCTGCATGTATACTATATCGTATATTGCCAGTGCAGTTTGTGGCTGGAGGAATAAGACATGTGCATCTCGCCTAGATAAAACGTGATATGGCTCCTTGAAACGCCAGACCTTCATACTCCACATATCTTCTTTCTACGTCCCTAGTATGGACACCCTAAGCAGATCGTCAGAACTCACGACTGCGATTACTGGTGCCTAAAAAGCGGTGTCAGTCCTTCGCAAGTACCAACGGAAGTGAATGCTGCCATCGGAAGAGTTGATGCGGGGTGTGCAACGCATCACTACTCGGTGAAGTTGTGCTTTCTCTGACGACAGGTTTCATTCAGCTCGCTGTCTAGGCAGCAGTGTTGCAGGACAGAAAAGGAAGCACATATTCTAGGCGACTTATCATCAACCAACATAGACTTATTGAAATGACTTTCGCTGCTACCCAATCATCCTCGCCCTTATCTTGCGTATCTCCAATATAGTTAATCAATAAAGCATCCTATCCTCAAATGCAAGCTCGCCTTCCAAGGCCAGACGCGAAAAATAAACATTAACAGCCCAAACAAGCTTGCGTACAATATAATCCACTTCTTCTCTCGTAACAATGTAAGCAGGAGCGACCATTATATGATCGCCATCGACGCCGTCCACCGTTCCCTTCCCGTGATACAATGTGATATTGAATGGATCTCTAAGCGCCATTTTTGATATCATACTCGCCACATTTAATGCCTTACAGAAAGGCATCTTGGTCTCTTTGTTCTGCACGAGTTCAATGGCCCAGAAGAGGCCCTTTCCGCGAATATCCCCAACGTGGGGGTGAGAACCAAGTTTATTTTGCAGCAGTTGTGAGAGGTAAAGGCCCTGTTTCTGGACGTTAGATAAGAGACCCTCCCTGCGGATGATGCGCTGAACAGCTAGTGAGGCGGCGCAAGCAGCAGGGTGAGCCTGATAAGTTTGCCCATGATTGAAGCCGCCGGTGCCAGATCCAATGACTCCAATGACTTCTTTCGCGACGATGACCCCAGCGATGGCTTGGTAGCCTCCTCCCAAGCCCTTTCCAATCATCTGCAAGTCTGGAATGCAATCTTGTTCTAGATCGCCAGGGACATGCTCTTCCTGCCAAGCATGAAGAGTACCAGAGCGGCCCATACCGCACATGGTCTCATCTAGGACAAACAGAGCGCCATATTTACGGCAAATCGCTTTCATAGCAGGGAGGTATCCGTGGACGTGCGGGACGCAGCCGAGACCGGCACCGGAAATAGGCTCGCAGATGAATGCTATAACACTTTCAGGCCCGAGACGTTTAAACTCAGTGTCTAGTTCGACAGATTTCCGTGCGACAAAGTCGGCATCGCATTCAGATAGAAGACGCTGGCGGTATGGATTGCAAGCAGAAACAAATGAAACATTTGCTGTCAGGATTGGATCGTAGTGTTCACGGCGACCAACGTGGCCAGACACCGAGAGAGCTCCAATGGTATTTCCGTGATATGAGTGTTGGCGGGTGATGTACTTAGTGCGTTGAGGCTGTGGAAGAGAGAGCTCCATGAAATACTGTCGACTCATTTTCATTGCAGCGTCCGTTGCCTCGGAACCTAGAGCAAAAGTTAAACGGTGCAAGTCAACACATAAGGAGACGATATTGTACCAGAGCTGCATATATAAACTCTTGACATCAGGTTCCCTGTCCCTAGAATAATCTCCTCGGCTAGATCAGAAGCAGCTCTGGTTGTGAAGACCTGAGAGTTGGAGTATGCGTTCATCTGTAATTGATCTGTGATAGCCTGGATGACTTCCTGGTTACCGTGTCCTAGACATGCCACAGCTGCACCACCTGTAGCATCAAAGATCATTTGGCCGTTACTGAGAAATAGGTAGTTTCCGTCTGACCAATTAACCTCAAGCGGCAGTTCATTTAAAGATCTGTCAACAAGACAGCGGCCAGCGCCGTGAATTTGACTGCTGTCCATTTTATTATAACGAAGGCAGTGAGGTTGCTACTCAGAATGTAAATTTTCGATGTTTAAATAACAAAAGACACAAACGTGCACGCACCGACTCATTTATACTCATCGACGACTGTCACTATACGGCAATCCACATCGCGGATCAACGTTGGAAGTCAATAACGGAAGGCGGTCCCTTCAGCCATAACGTATGACGGCGTCGTCAATCCATTATGCAGCATAGCTGATTTAATCGAAAGAATCACTGCTCCGTGAAATGGTACCTTGAGCAGTGTGAGCGTTAAGGATGCAAAATAACACAATTGACATAGTTTCTAAAAGCGCGTGCTGGCGACATGAATGATCATGCACCATAAAGAGGTTATTTCGATGTCGATATATCGATCTGGGGCCGAGTTAATGCCTTAGGCATCACAGGTCCTTGGTAATAATCCCACGTGGTGGGTGGCTAAGCGCATCGGGCAAGCAATGTTTCTGCCCAAGACCATCTGTACTGCCGCTTACTTTTTTGCGGACTAAAATCTCGCATTCTTACCCCACCACCCCTCCAACCAAGACGTGAATCAGTTGTGCCAGATTGAATGGCTTAAAAGGTACTGCAGAAGACAAGAGGACTAAGGTGCTTCGATAACCCTTGCCTTAGTCACAAGTTCGGAGGACTGTGCTGTCCATACGCAATATTCTTCCGAACCTGCATATATCATCACTCGCATACACTGAGCAGCATCCTTCCCTTCAACTAAACCTGCCATGGCATCAAAGGTTGGAAAACTGTCGGACGATGCCAAGAAGGAGGCGAAAGCGTGCAGCGAAGCCCTTCGAACTTTACGATTTCGGCCGTTTGGTAATTACGAGATTTGTGACGACACGGACAGTTTGGTTGAGATTTCAACGAGTTTTTTTAAGGCTTTTGCACCATTAATAAAGGTATTAAATCTTCAAATAATTGCTCCGTATGTGGCTGACATAGAATCCGCAGCAGTCTTCAACGAGCGAAACCCGAATTAACGCTTTGCGTTTTACAAAGCCCACGACATTCCTTGTGAAACAAGGATCAACTGTCGAACTTATACCAGTACATATCATCTCTGGAACACCCTCAGTCTCAAATTTTGACCTGCAGTTGGGGGATTATATACATTTGACGGAGGACGCGCCCGTACAGCCGGCATTCTATTGTCTCATACTTTTAGCTCAGTGACTCTGTATTTACCCGGATGGGAGCATGGTACCCATTATAGGCGTTGGACTCGCTGTTAGAGAACTGGATTGAGGGGGATATGTTCCACATGTCTTCAAACGAGTCTGGAGGAAGAAGGATGGAGGATTGCCAGAGATCATCGAAGACGTCTGAGGGCTGTCTTGTGATTGGAAACGTGTGAGACGATTGCCACACCTGGTCGAACGGATGTTGGGTATTGTTTGGGACAGGGATGGATGGCATCTGGCTGTGTCTTTGATCGAGCTCCCCTTGGGCATATATCATCGGATCTCCATCTTTAAACATAATTAGACTCAGTCTACTAATTAAGGATAAAGCCAGACACACCTTGAATAACAGCGTGACCTGTTTGAAAATAAATGTCGCTGGAAGTGGAAATATTATGACTCTGATAACCTGATAGCTCTATATTGTAAGATTGATCGGTTTCCGACTGGTGATAACAGGTAGATATAGGCCCTGCCGGAGACATAATTAATGGTATACTAAATCTTTGCATTAGGATGAATAGGTTACCATTTTGATGCGTCTCCGCACTCGGCTGTTGGGTTTCAAATGCATACGAATTGGAAGTATGGCTCCCTACGAGGCCGAATGACATTAGACCTTGTCGAAGAAACCGTGAGTGGATGCTACTTACTTGGAGACACTATACTTGCGGCCATGGTGAGCATTTCCATCGGAGCGGGGCTTTCATCTTCACTAAATTAGTGAAGTTTCTGGTTTTGAACGTCCAACGTACCTTGATCCGTGACTGGATAATGCAAGACTTTAGGTGCGGCTTGCTTGCCTGCAAACGTGTCTGTCACGGCTTGATTTGAGGACAGTAGGTTTGACTGCTGATGGGCTTCGTCACGTCAGCAAGAACCTTCATAGGGAAAGATACTGGGATTCCATTTACCTGCGACTGTGCTTAACATTTGAAGATGCCCAGCTTCTGAGTTATGCAAGTGTATATTTTGTTGCGGTGCCTGCGTTGGGAGATGATGTTGAGTCTGCCGCACAGGTGGTGTGTGATCAGTCATCCGCTTTCTCTTGCGTGTTGTATTAGAGGAATTAACATAGCTAGGTATTAATATGTCTTCGCAGGAGGGCGAGGGCGAGGGCGAGGTTGAGGAATTGCCTAGTCCAAGCGTATGGAAAACCTCATCATGACTTAAGGTCAACCGGGTCAGCCAAACATGAACAGGTAAGGAGTGATTGTGCACTGACTTTTTTCTGGTTGCGCTTGAGATAAAAGAGACAATAGACGCAGGGTGTAACACGTGATTACCCAAGGCTCCATCTGGTGGGTTTGTGCGGCCAAGTTTATCAACCACATCTCGAATGATTTTCTGTCGCGAATTGATCGAATAAGAACACGCTTCCGAGAGTTGAAAATTCACTTCTATTGGTTGTTAGATAACGTACATTTAAAGGCAGGCGATTCTTACCAGCTAAAGCTTCGTATACAAGAACGGCCTTCTCTCCCCAAGATTTAACCTGCCACAGTCCACTGACAATTGAATTCACCATTGTAGCGGCGGTTGTCCATCGATTTATTGTATAGCGCTTTGCGTGCAGTTGGTCCAGATCCTCATCGCTTTGGAATGTAATAGTGCGGACGTTGCGAATGCATGCTGCGAGAAAAGAATGCTTCCAGGCTGTTGCCTTCGCATCAGCCACGATCGCGGAAGAGCGTCTCCAAAGCTCCATCTCAAAGAACAATGACCGATCATTTATTTCACATTCTTTACTGGCAAATCGTGCATCGAGACTACGCTCTAGGTCATGTGGTTCTCCTTGATGTCGGTTAAATGTGACAGTGTTCTTGAGATTTTTCTCATCCGTTGACGACGTTCTTTTCAGCCCGCTTTTAATCTTCTGTGTAATCGACAAGACCGCTTTATGTTCTTGTTCACTCAACTTATTCCCAGTTGCAGCTGTTGTCTCGGGGCTTTGTATTTCTTGACGGCTA